>JAQIFY010004876.1:0-11446 GCA_028533085.1 Varecia variegata | reverse complement strand
TGACTTTAAATTGATTAAAAGAGTAGGCCCTAACAACATAGCTTTGGTTTAAGGTTTAAGGCAGGAGATGGCCACTATAGGACCCTGTAAAATGCCATGACAGCCTTGGGGAGCAGAGATGTCCAAGATCCACTTTTTAGTTTTCCCATGCTGTGTCTCCTCTTTGGTTCCTGGATGCCTTTAGTTAGGTGTATTACATATAACGGGGACAAGGGGTCACTTGATGTCCATGCTTGGGACAAAGCAGGACAGGGAAAGAGTAGCACCTTTATGAGATGCCAAGAGGTGACCAAGAGCAGAGCTTCTCAAACTTTAATGTGGATACACATCCCTGGAGAGCTTGCTAAAATGCAGATTCTCATTCAGAAGGTTAGGGTGGGGCCAGGAAAAGCCCACCCACTGCTGGAGAGGGTCAGACACGCTGTGAGTAACAAGAATCTGGAGAACTGAGTCTATGCTGCAGTGTGAGGCAGGGGCAGTGTTAGCAATGATCGGGACATGAATGCACCCTCCAGAAATCCTCAGATACTCAACAGCGAATTGCATTTCCTACACAATGGGACTCAGTGGTGAAAACCTCAACTGGGATTATGTAAGTAATTTTCCACAATTTTTGTTGAAACTCCAGTGGCTACTACTGCTTGTCTGTGAGCAAATTAGCAGACATCAGAAAACAAACAGGCAGCAAACACACATTAATAGAAAAAAATACTTAGTTTTGTAGCTTGGGTTATTTTCATACTCATGCTGTGGTTTCATAATGCCCGCAAATAAGATAGTCCTATTTCCTGCCTGTGGAATTGTTTATAGTTTGTCTAATGGAGCCAAGTACATCCCTACATCATTGTATTCCATAAATAGCACTGAGGCTCCCATTGCTCTGCACCTTGAAGGTGGTGTAGCATTTTAGGTCACAGTAGGTATTTACATTCCTGGGGATAAGAGTTTTAATGTTTTCACAATTTCTTCTCTGAGAGTTTGGGCAGCATATGTAAATATATTTAATGTAGGTTTACTTAAGAAATATAATGAAGACGTTTAGAAACTCACCTGCTTACCTAGACCTATTCTTTCAGAAATGTATCACCATATGCACAAAAGTAAAGCACCAATCTTGACACGCCAACACCACAGAAAATCTCTTGCCTTCCACCCCATCAGCACTGCTCCTGAAACTATTCCTAAGCCCCTGGGTAAGTCAGTAACAAATCCTCTGTAAAGTAAAACACACACTAAGAAAGAACACTCATCTCTGGAAGAAAATGTGGATATTTCCATCAATATCCTACAGCAGGCACTGCTCAAAGAATCATAGAGTTAAAAAAAAATCAGACATATAATTTGTTGTTGCTGTGCAATTGGCTATTTTCTATATAATTATGAACTGGTGGACCACAAAATTGATAGTTTGGGGATGAGATTAATCAGTTTAAATAAAAACAGAGAATCTTAGTTGGCAAAACCCTTAAAGGTCATCTAATTCAAGAGCTCAGCTGATGTTAGAGTGCTGTCCTCACAAGTTGCATGGAGCCTATGGTCGATCCCTTCCAATTTTTTGGCACTTCTGACTGTTAGGAAGTTTTCCTTAAGTGTCTTCTAGGCATGGGTTCTCATTCTAATTCTACCCCTTTTGGATGTTTGAAACAATCTAATCTCTCTTTCACATGACAGCATTTCAGATATTTCAAAATACTGTCATATTTTTCCTGCCTGTTATTTTTCCCTCCTACATTGTAAATGCTTCCTCCTAAGGTCATTAACTGAGCGTCAAAAGGCACTATGTTAAGTCCTGTGTAATCCCAGGTATACCATAGCCTTTACTATGGGATGGATAAAGCTATTTCAAACACGGGTTCCATAAGGTGTCAATAGACAGATGGCCCCTGGGGAGGAAAAAAGTCATGGTCCATGGCCCAATAAGTTCTATATGCAAACTCTGGGCTAAATAAAGTCAAAAAGACTTTTTTTTTGGCAGGAATTTCTAGTCTTTAATATGCTAGCATGCTTTACAAAACTCCTTTTTTTTTTTTTTAAGAGAGCTGGTCTCTCTCTGTTGCCCAGGCTGCTCACAAACTCCCAGCTTCACGCAATTTTCCCACCTCATCCTCCCAAAGTGCTGGGATTACAGGCATGACCCACCACACACAGCCTGTGAAACTTTAAGAAGAGGAAATAATGTAAATTATTTCCCAAAAATATAACTACATCACTTTTTTAACACTAATGTTTGGAAAGAACACTGACTGTCAAGTTGGACTGTCCCAAATCTCATATTCAGCTTTTCTACTTCCTAAATATGTAAGCTTGAGGAAATTCCTTAACCTCTCACAGATTCATTTTCCCTCTCTTGTGAAACTGGGATAATAATGCCTACCTCACATGGTTGTTGGGAGAACTAGAAATGCAGTAGGTAACACACCTTAGATGATGTCTAGCTCATAATTAATGCTCAATAAATGGAAGTAATTACTGTATTTCCATATGTGTCAATGAATGTAAGCTCTTCTCAAATTAATCATATCAAAGACGACTAATTCCAAATGTGTAGAATAAAGAAGATTCCACTGAGCATTTGCATTATAGTTTTGCTTCATCCTCCCTTAAAAGAAACATACACCAAAAAATCTCCCCCTCCTCAAAGCAATAAAATATATATGTGTTGTGAAGCATCCTGGAATTGATAGAAAAGGAAGAAGAAGAAAATTTAGGAAATTTTAGAGGGTTATGCATGTTGGATCAGTGCCAGAGTTAGATAAGTCGCCTACCCAGTTGCAGTACCTACCTGCCCCTTGGAAACTAGAAGCAAAAAAGAGACAGAGTTGTCAGGTTTAACAGCACAAATATGTACTTCCCAAACTTCACAAATTACTGTGGCTTATTTTAAAATGGGTCCTGTTCTTCCTGGGATATTCTTGGGGAGAGTAAAAATGAGAGTTAGCAGCATGAAAAGCTGGTGGATCAACTTTAACAATGAATGAGAACTACCTTGTTGTAATGATGAAATGAAATGCCATGTGTAAAGTGCCTAGGAGCAAAGAAATCAGACATTGGGACAAACATCATCACCATTACCGTCACTGTCAGGGAAGCGGGAAAGCGCCCCACATTGTAGAAGCTAGCAGAGACGTGGAACTCTGATCCCACATTGTGGTAAGGCAGAGCCACCCGAGTTAGAGAAAGTCCCAGCTGAGTGCTAGTTCCAGAACCAGCTCTGCCCTCACCCATCGGTGTGACTTTGAACAAGTGATTTTTATGGGGTCCTCAGATTCCTCACTTGTGAAAAGACCCCCATGTGTCTTTGCAGCTCATGACCCCAGAATCATCTGCACCCACGTACTGATTGTGAAAGGCAGTGACTCAGGTGTTTGGTATCAGGGAGGGACACGCTGATGGAGGAGGAGAGACAAGCTGCGGGCGGCTCCTCGTCCAGCAAGCACTGAGTGAGAGGAGCAGCTGCTGGGAAAGAGCAGCCCAGGGCAACACTCCCACATCCAATGTCCGGGCACTGCTCTCGATCACAGCGTGCTGGGTGATAACTGTGTGTGTCCGTGTGAGATTCTTCTTGGTCTTAGCCGCGGCAGAGCTCAGTGTTAGGCAGGACAGTAAGGCATATAAGCACATGCTTTACAGAGACAGAACACAGTCCTAGTAGGATTGCCAGATAAAATGCAGGATGCCCAGTAAAATTTGAATTTCAAATACACAATGAAAATTTTTTTAGTATAAGTATGTCCCAAATACTGCATAGGACAAACTTACACTGAAAACTACCTGAAATTTAAATTTATCTGGGTATCCTATAATTCTATTTGCTAAATCAGTACCCTTGAGTCCCTGGCCTAGCTGCTCATAAACACACGCAGTGTATACACAGTCATGTTGTACAATGGGCAGACAGAGATGATCTCACCACTTAGAATTTCATGTAGGATTGGCCCCTTGTATGGACACTTGACTTGAACCTCTGGAACATCTACTTCAATAACTTGTCAAGGTTGGAGCATCCCTGGGCTAGCATTTGAAGAAGACATGGGCCTAAGTGGGAAAGTCTTTTCTCTTCCCTGTTCATGTAGGCAGCATAGTCAGTAACTGAGTAAATGTCTTTGCAGCTCAGTGTGTGGCCTTAACCAAGGTACATACATTTTGCAAGTCTCAATTCCCTTGTGTAAAATAAGGACAATAACATCTAGTTCATAGGGCATTCCTAACGAGATAATCCAAGTATCAGTGCATGGCAGGTAGTAAGCACCCAACAGGGGTCACTAAGATTATTTTGTGTATTTATATATTAATTCACTTGTTTTACCTAAATTATTAATTTGGCAGACTAGAATAAATATGTTTATTCTTACGCCCATTCATTCCCAGAAAGGGCGATGCAGATAAGAAATACGTGGCCATGTGCATGAAGGAGGAACTGTCCAGGACAGGCGACAGTGAGGTTAAAGAAGCAAATGCAGTGTTGGTTATGGCATTGAGAACTTCCAGCTGAGCCACTTGTTTCTACATTTGAATAAGGTGAGGAAAATATCTGGGTTTCTAAACCGGTATGGGGACTAGAATATTTCTCAGCTTGCAGGAGTAGGAGCAGGAGAAGGCTAGTATCTAGCTCATTTCCCCTTCCATTCTTTTAAGAAGAGATCACCTTCTACTCTTTGACCTTCACAGTAAAAACAGTTTATGAATTTAGTAGGTGTTGCTTCATTGTCCTTCATTACTTTCGGCAACTGTGATGTGAATCTCGGTCCATAAACTCAAAGCGCAAAAAAAAAAAGAGGTAACTTTACTTTTTTCTTAAATCGACCTATTTCTGCTCTTGAGCCCCCATTCTGCTAAGTGCCATAAACTTAAGCTTTGTCACTCTTATCCCTTTGCCCTCCATTCCCAGGGTCTGCATCTATGTCATCAGGTTCTGGGTCTCCCTCTGTACATTTTGGCTCCTCTGGGACATTCCTCACCTCAACCCTCTATAGTCCTTGGTCCACTTTAGCTATTTGCTCTGCAGGTTATAAAACCACAAAGCATAGCAAAGATGGGATTGAATGTTAATTGAACATTGATAAAGGAGGAGGGGAAAAGTTAATTGAGTTAATGAGTTGCTTAGTTGCTAAGGTAGCTTTTCCCCCAGTTGGAAAGAAATTGTCTCAGGATTAGAGCCAGACTGGAGAGAAAGAGATATACCATCAGCTTCTCCTTTGGGGTCTTGGGAAAAGTCTGAATGATGAAAGCAAGGTGGGAGGTAGGAAAGAGGCACTGGGAGTGAGGCAGTGCACAGCTTCGCAGAGCAGGATGCGGAGCGCACTCTCCTTCGGGAGAGCACCGGCTCGTGAGCGAGATGAGTGTGACAGCTGAGGAAGGAAGCCATTCAGCCGACAAGCCTGGATGAATTCAAGCAACAAGAGAAAGGGCTTCAAACATTTTTAATACTCAAATTATAAGTTCCTCCCAGGAAAGCTAAGGAAAAATGCTGGGAATTTTAGAGGTAAGGGAAAGTAGATGTTTTCCAGAGAACAGAAAGAGAAGTAAATTTGTATTGGGTTGGCAGGACACTTATAAGGTTAGAGGAAGTGGTACTTCAATAGCCGTTTTAAAATGCACTTACATAAATCTTGCTCTCTGATGCAAAACAAAATAGCGATTAGAGATTATTAATTACTCTGTTCTTTCACTGATATATTTTATGGAAAAATTAAAATCTCTTAATCATGTGCCATTTTTGACTCTAGGGTTGGCCTTGTCTAAAAGACTCCATTCCCGGGGCCTTTACCAGGCTCCCCCAGTCACTGCCCAGAGGTAGCTACCAAAATTATAGTTAATACGGTGCCAAAGTTTGTGTGTTGGAAACTTGGTCCCTAATGCAGCAGTGCTGAGAGGTGGGAATTTTGGGGGCACAGCCCTCATGAATCGAATAATCTATTCATGGATTAATAGACTAATATGTTAATGGATTAATGGGTTATCAAGGGAGTGGGTTAGTTATCACAAGTGTGGGTCTATTATAAAAGCCAGTTTGGCCATCTCTCGTGAGCCCCCTCATCACTCGATTCCCTGCACCACCTCAGGACCCTGTAGAGTCCCCACCAGCAAGAAGGCCTTTGCCAGATGCAGCCCCTCAACCCTGGACTTCTCAGTCTCCAGAACTATAAGAAATAAATTTCTCTTTCTTATAAATTACCCAGTCTCAGGTATTGAGTTGTAGTAACAGAAAATGAGCTAAGACATATAGCTGGTAGGAAAAGATCTCCCTTGCATTTTAAAAACCTGTTTTGGAATCCTTCAGGCCCCAGGATCTTGCCCTTGGCATGATTGAGGAGAGACCAAACCCCCTACCCAACCTCTTTGTTCAGGTTTGCGTTAGATTTCAGCAGCTGAACAAAGTGTTAGCTGCCTCCAACAGAGCCCTGTATGTGTAACTGCCTGCTTAACTCTTGGATGTCTTATTGTCACTTCAAACACAACCTCTCTCACAATCTTTCCTCCCCACGCCAGGTGGTCTTCCAGGGCTCACTCTCAGCGAAGTCATCACCAGTTTTCCCAGGGCAGGAACCTCCAAGCCAACCTTGGCATGATCCTCACCCTGTCTAATCAATCCCCAATTTCTATTTTGTTTTATCCTCCAAAAGATTTTTGAAATTTGCTCCTTCTATGGATCTCCAGATCAGCTACCCCAGCCCAAGCTTTGTCATCTCACACCTGCCAGAGCTTCCTATCTGACCTAAGCTCATCCAGTCTGCATTGCCCCCAACTGTTCTGTCCAATCCAGCTGGAGTGATTGTTGGACATGCAAATTGGAAGAAGTTGCCCTCTGCTGAAACCCCTCAATAGCATCCTGCTTCTCTTAGGAGGAGGATACAAATGTCAGTCATTGATCTCCAGGCCCTGCATGGTCTGGTGATGGCAAACCTCAGGATCCCTAACCATCCTAATCATACCCTTTTGCTCCCTTCACTTGTCACACCACTCTTTGGTACTCACATTCTTCTTCTCCCTTGGGGCTTTTGCATACACTGATTGCTCTGCTGAGCCTGCTCTTCCCTCCACTCTGCACCTAGTTAATACTCACTTGGCCAAGCATGACTTTACTGGGAATCCTGGCCAGGTCTGCTACCCATATGTGAGCTGTTGGAGCACCCTGTCTCTCTCCTCTGTAGCCCTTCTCCTTTTGTTATTTTGTATCTGTTTCCCTAATGATTTGAGAAATGTCTGTCCGGCCCACTAGAGTGAAACCTTACACTCTGTTATGAGTTGCACTGTATCCCCACAAAAAAGATATGTTGAAGTCCTAACCCCTGTACCTGTCCTTACTGGGACAGGGGTCTTTGCAGATTAAAGCAAGTTATGATGAGAGTATTAGGATCAGCCTTAATCCCATGTGACTGCTGCCCTTAAAAAAACAGGAAAATTTGGACACGAACACTGACATACAGGGACACCTGTGGAGACACCGAGACACAAAGACACAGAAAGGAGATGGAGGCAAGGATTGGAGTTACGCGGCCACAAGCCAAGGAACGCCTGGGGCTACCAGATGCTGGAAAAGACAAGGAAGAGTCCTCCCCTCGAGTCTTCAGAGAGAGCATGACTCTCCCAACACCTTGATTTCAGACTTCTAATTGTGAGAAATTAATTTCTATGGTTTTAAGCCATTCAGTTTGTAATACTTTGTTATAGCAGCCCTAGGAAACTAATACAGACTCTAACCCAGATGAGGGCAGGAGCTTTATGTATTTTTAGTCCACATTGACTTCCCAACCCCCATCACAGGTCCTGGTTATGTAATAATTTTCTATAACAATAATCTTCAAATAGGGAAGGTGACTTTCCCAATTACCTGGGGCAAGAGCCCACCCATGAAGTCTGCCCTACTCCCAAGAGGATTGATTCATCCACATGTCTTAGAAACATTTCAATAACAGATAAAATGTTCCCTTCTATACAAGGTTTCTCTAGCCAGTATCACCTGAGTCACTGGGCAGTGCTCCCTTCTGTCCCTGAATTATCCGGGTAATTGCATAATTACAGTTGCACAGATATTTAACTCTGCACATAGGTGTGGTAATTGATTAGTGGCCAAGGAACACATGGCTTCAAAGCATGTGCCTATAAAAAGGACTCCATTTAAATTAAACTGAAATTCAGCCTGAAGAGTTAGTTAGAAACAGCTCCAAATGGTTAGTTACTGAGTCTGAGCACTGGGGAGACAGAAAATGATGCCTTTTCTTTAAATCCAGTCAGAGAGAGAAAATAGGAATACATGAAACAGGAGAAAACACAAGAATATACCAGGGCACCCAGGTGCCAGATTTGTGGCACAGAAAGAAGTCCTGTAGTGTTCAGAAGACAGGACAACTGGAGAGATCCATGACATACTGAGTTAAAAAAAAAAAAAAAAGCAAAAGCAATTTGTGAGACAGTATGTTTAGTATTTCTAAATGGAATAAAAACAAAGCTCCTATACATGTGCCTATATATTTATATAATCACAAATAAATAAGTATGGGGGGCATATGGGTGGGAAAAAGGGAAATTTGGGAAAACTTTTAATTGCCTTACATATATCTGTATCATCTGAATTGTTAAAATGAGAGGTTTTCTAAGTCAAATAACTAAAATTTAAAAATCAAAACCAACCAAAAAAAAAAGTAAAATAAAATTTTTGCTCACATTTAGTCCCCCAAAATAAGACTGAATAACCTGAGGTGACACTTTTGGCTCTGTCAATCCTCTTTTAT
The DNA here is from genome assembly GCA_028533085.1 of Varecia variegata. NCBI lineage: Eukaryota > Metazoa > Chordata > Mammalia > Primates > Lemuridae > Varecia > Varecia variegata. The sequence goes on along the minus strand of JAQIFY010004876.1, from coordinate 2,714 downwards.
TTTTCTCGGGTAAGAATAATGAAGTCCAGGGGCAAAAAGACCCACTTCTCTCTGTGTGAGAGGCCCCATCTGGCCGTTTTGTGTAGGGAGCATCTCTCAGCAAATGGGCATCCACCACATGGTTTGCACAGAAAGTAGTGATTTGGGTTCCACCCCTTCGCCCCCAGAAAATACATAAATAATACGTTTGCAGCCAAAAGAAAATCCTATCACCCTGATTCAGAGGCTTGCATTCAGCAGAAGGCTGCCACAGTGTGCAATACTTAGGTGGTTGGTAAGGGTGACTGAAGTCTTAATGTATCTGATAATGCCAAGTGTAAAGAATTAGAGCTGGGCTTGCAAGCAGCAGCATTTTAATGATTTATTGAATTTCTCTTAAGGTCAGTAGTTTATGATTTGCCATTTTAAAAATGCATTGTAAAAAAAGTAGATGTATATTTTGCTTTACAGGAACTGAATAGTTTTCTAAATGTATTTTTTAAGAGGAGAAAATCAGTACAAATAGCCACTGCCAGCATACCTCATGTCTAACCTAATCACATGAACTCCAGCCCAGATAAGCAGCTTTCTGAATGTCATTGGTGGAAATATGGTTTTCAGAGGGAAAAGAAACCGTCCTTGGGTCAGAAAGTTGGTGTTATCAGCTTGCAACATTATTCTTGTTGTATAATTTTACCTCCGGGACCATTATTTCACTTCAAGTGCACTGGAAATTCAGAGTTAGCCTAATCAGTCATCTCACTCAGGGGACTTCAGATGGTTTTTTTTTGTTGTTTTTTTTTCACATTCTGAGATGCCTGCATGGCATTCACATTTTTCCTTAGTAGTTAGGGTCACAGGTAGAAAATATGGGAGTTAGTCAAAAACAGCTGATGAGTGCTACCTCCAGGAGCCCCCGACTAAGGGCCTGATTCTCTCCCATTAGAATATGATCACTCATCTAAGGTGGAAAAGTAATGTAGAGACTTACATAAGAATCATTCAAAGAGTAAGAAAAGGTGAAAAAATTCACACCTCCTGACAGACATTGAAAACTCTCCCCAGCCCACGCTGCCTTGTAAGATTATTAAATCTTATTATTTAAATAAAAATATATTAGGTGTCCATCCTGCACCAGGTCCCCCTCCAGCTTCTGGGAACATGACAGCACTTGGGCAGATATGGTTGGTGACGTCATGGAGCTTAGTGTCTTGACAGGAAAGGCAATTTAAAGAGCAGTGACTCACAGTGCAACGTGGTGGAGGATGGTCAGGATGCACAGCAGGGGCCTCGAAGTCAGGCTGGGGTAGCAATCCGAGTGGAGCGGGAGCACCCACAACACGGGCAAGGGCAGCTGGACAGGAACTGAAATGCAACAGCTCCAGAAGTCAGAGAGAGCCTGGGGCCGTGTAAGTGCGAGGACTCTAGTGTGGGTGGAACAAAGATTGTGAGTAAAGATGTAGTGGGAGACAAGTCTGGAGAAGTGCTAGACTATTTCTGGAATTCCACCTAAAGACAACGAGAAGTCACTGGTAATTTGTGTGTAGAGAAGTCACGCGATCCCAAATTTGCATTTTAGTCGATGCTCAGGCTGCAGTGTGGACACCAGAATGATCTGCCGTAGAAATTCAGAGGAGACATCAGGGACCTTTGCGGGAATGGGGATGGAAGGCAGTGAGCAGAATCTGTTGATATTTAGGAAGCAGAAATGACAAGACTAACGAATTGCTCAAATGTGACAGGAAAGGAAACAAGAAGGGCCCAGCCGGACTCCGGGTTTCTGCCTGGGCTGTCTGGGCAGAGAGTGATGTCATTCATTAACATGGCAGGCTGTTGGGAGGGGCAAGCTGGCAGCAGAAATCCAGGTTTACATCTGTGTTAACAGGATGCCCAGGGAGGGAGAATTTCAGAATAATTATGCCAGCCTTTTACCATCTGGAAAGAGAAGGTCTCCTTGGGGAAGATTGTGTTGTTGTTCTTGGAAGAGTAGTTTAGCTATTTTGTAAAAATTAAAGTTAAAAAGCACCCCTTGCTCTGGGGAAAGATGTAGTAAAAAGCTTCAACTTCCCAAAGGCTTGGGAAAAGTATGCCCTCCCTTTAGTGTATGAGAAGATAAACGAATTTGCTTGATAAATCAGGAGTCCAGATGCCTTTTGAGAGAATATTATTCAGGTTCTAACCAAGACTCAAACACATAGATGTCACTGGACAAGGACTGGAGAACATGACCAAGGTCTAGTGTCAAGTTAAGACCCCAAAGATCTCGGAGGAGAACTCACCAGGGGCTGTGGTTTTGCCGTCCCATCTATTGGCCCCAAGACCTTTGAAAAGCCAGCTCTCACAGTGTTAAGCTGAAGTTGGAAATCCCTCCTTCCTGGCTTGAGTGTTGGTAACAGTCTCTGTGCATGTGAGCTGGAGCCCTGGAACCTGGGACATGCATGGCCAACTGAGCTCTGGCAGGGGTCAGAAGCAGGGGGTCCACTGCTGGGACAATGCAGGACCAGCTTTCAACAGGGACACTATCTGGCGGTGAAAGTAACAGCAAGAAAGATTTCCCAAGGACATCAGGGATCTACTCTCTTTAGACTGAGTAAATCTGGGAACATTTTGGACAAATCAGAGTTGAAAGGAAGTTCAAGATAGATATATTAGAATTTCTGTGAATAAAGGCAGGTGGTTATTAAAATAAGCTACTAAATGGAAAAGTAAGAGATTTTATTCTATAGGCACTAAAA
>JAQIFY010004875.1:0-11446 GCA_028533085.1 Varecia variegata | reverse complement strand
CTCAGCAAGATCATGGCGGACATCCGGGCCCAGTATGACGAGCTGGCTCGGAAGAACCGAGAGGAGCTGGACAAGTACTGGTCCCAGCAGATTGAGGAGAGAACCACAGTAGTCACCTCACAGTCCGCTGAGGTCGACGCTGCGGAGATGACACTCACGGAGCTAAGACGTGTACAGTCCAGTCCTTGGAGATCGACCTGGACTCCATGAGAAATGTGAAGGCCAACTTAGAGAACAGCCTGAGGGAGGTGGAGGCCCGCTACGCCATGCAGATGGAGCAGCTCAACGGGGTCCCGCTGCACCTGGAGTCGGAGCTGGCACAGACCTGGGCAGAGGGGCAGCGCCAGGCCCAGGAGTACGAGGCCCTGCTGAACATCAAGGTCACACTGGAGACAGATTGCTACCTACCGCTGCCTGCTGGAAGACAGGGAAGACTTCAATCTTGGTGATGCCCTGGACAGCAGCAACTCCATGCAAACCATCCAAAAGACCATGACCCGCAGGATAGTGGTCGGCAAAGTGGTGTCTGAGACCAATGACACCAAAGTTCTGAGGCATTGAGGCAGTAGGACCAGAGTGCCCTTATACCAATAAAAAGTTCACAGGTCATTGAAAAAAAAAAAAAGATGATAAGAAATGACAGCAGAGACAGCTAGGAATAGTGGGAAGAGGGTAGGTAGGTGGGACCTGGAGTCAGACTAATGGGGCTTTGACCCCCAGCCTTGTCACTTATTTGTTAGGTGACCTTGAGAAGTCCTGTAGTTTCTGAGTCTGCTTCCTCCACTGTAAAGCGAAGACAATATTTACCTCAAAATTTATTGTGAGGATTAACTGAAATGTGCATATAAAGTGCCAGGTAGAGTGTCTAATGTGACACATTATACATGTAATAATGTATTACATGTATGTGATGCAATTATGTACATGCAATAATGACACAATATCACACATTATACATGTATCACCGGCCTACTGTGAAGCAGGCACTTAAGGGATGGTGCTTGCTTTAAGAATAAAGAAGGAGGAGAAGAAAGGGGAAGAGAAAATAAAAGAATAATAATAATAAGAAGGGAAAATATTGAGTTTCTCCTAGAAAACTCTGTCCCATATAGTCAATCAATTTTTAAATCATATAAATTCTAAATATTAATAATAATGTCCCTGGGTTACACTTACATCTGAATAAATGAGAAAGACTCTTGGCACACTACCATAAAACATAATTCTCTTCTGTGCAATTGAAACATTCAGACTTGGCTAACAGAAATCCAAGGCCCCAAAATGGACCCCAAAACTCATTTCATCACCCTCTCCCTGCACAGGGTTTCTCAGAGTGTAAGTACTGATGCTGGGGTCTTTTTATCAAGTACATCTCCAGGATTAGCTGTTCTATTTTCTGTGTAGTCTCACACCTCTTGCAGGCAGATTAATCCTCTTAAAGAATATATGCTGACTAACTGGAGTAGCTTCTGGTTTAACAGTTTAAACATTAACTTTTAAGGTGCTGCCTTAAAAACATACATTCACTAACCCTCTTGCACACCATGGAAGTTATTCTAATGCTAAATCCCCAATAGCTCTAAATAATTTTTACCAATTAAATAATTTTGTTCTTATTTTGGATTCTCCTATTAGCTCTGGAACTTTGGTCATTAAAACCATGAAGTGTATTGGGATGGAGATATATTTCATTAAGTAAAGTTTGTACTACATTTGTGGTTAATTAACTTCTAATTGAGTTAAGGGGCTAAACTGACTTTTTTTTTTTTTTTAAGTGGCTGAAAAGGAGCTCATGTTTTAGAGGCATAACTGGTTTGAATACCTAGGGATTTAGAATTGCATGTCATCCCTGGGATCCTAATTGCCAGGATGCATTTTACTAGGAAGCTACTTCTCAACAACATGGGGGTCTCAGCTTTTCATTGCCATAAGGGCCATGTGCTTTTGGCCGTGTACTTTTATTTATTAATAATAATTGTCCATTTACTAGCCACTCCCATCTTTGCCTCTTCTTTCTTGCTGGTAGAAGCTGCCCCCGATATAGAAGTGAAAGATGCCAGATGCTCACATTCTCACCTTCCTCCCTGCTAGGGCATGGGCCCAAGACCATGTTCTAGACACTGAAATGTGAGAAGAAATCTCCTGGAGGTTTCTGGCATGAGGCAAGGGAAGAGAAATGTCTCCTTTGTGCCCTTGGACACAGCTGTCAGGGGAACTGATGCCTGGAGCTACATCTGCACTGTGATCTTGATACCACTGGGGACAAGTGTCAGGCAAAGCCAGGACCTTGAGGATGACTGTGGGCAGAAGTCCTGGACGAGGTTGTTGAGCCCTGCCCTGTTCCCTGCAACCCAAAGCATTGTAATGGGTGCAGTATTCTTTCAACAAAGATGGAGATATCTCAGAAAGAGTACCCCGGGAGGGTGCCAAGCTCACTGGGCTCTCTGATGCTGCTCTCTCCTGCAGCAAAATGGCCAAGAGCGCTCCCTGAGCTGTGCCTCCCACCATCTGTGCCAGGCACTGTGCTCGCTGCTCCATGGTCTCATCCAAGCCCAGAGCCAGGGCAGGGACTTGTGATACCTATATCCCACACTCACCCATTACTGTCCATCCCTGATGTTACAATCCACCATCATCCCCACCTGCAAGTCTCCCAACTGGTCTGCTGGCTCCACTGGATCCAGACTGAGCTTTCTAAAACACAACTGGGATCACATAACTCCTTCAAATCACCCAGTGGAACAAATGGACATCCATATGCCATAAAAAGAAACTTCACCCTTGTCTCATACCATCAATTGAATTATAGCTCTAAATGTGAGAGCTAAAACCATAAAACTTCTAGAAGACAATATAAAAGAAAACTGTTGCAATATTGGGTTAGGCAAGAATTTCTTAAATAGTATACAAAAAATAAGCCAGAAAATGATAAATTGATAACTGAACCTATAAAACACAATAAAAACGTCTGCTCTTCGAAAGACACTGTTTAAAAAAATGAAAAGGTTGAGAGAAAATATTTGTAAACCATGAATCTACTAAAGGACTGATAACCAAAATGTATAAAGAACTCTCAGAAGTCAATGGTAAGAGAACAAAAAACTCAATTAAAACATGGGTACATGACTTAAACAGGCACTTCAAACAATAATGTATTAATATATACATAGCAAATGGGCACATGAAAAAGTGCTCAACATTATCAGCCATGAAAAAAATGCAACTTAATATCAGAATGAGATCCCATGACATACCATTAGGATGGCTAAAATTAAAAAGACCAACAATAGCAAGTGTTGGTCAAGATGCAGAGCAACTGGAACTCGGACACATTTTTGGTACAGATGCAAATAACATGGTTACTTTAAAAATAGTTTGGCAGTCTCAGATAAAGTGAAACACATACTTAGTATGACCTGGCAGTCTCCCCTTTATTTACCCAAGAGAAATGAAAACGTATGTTCCCAGAAAAACCTTTACACAAACACTTACAGCAGTTTTATTCGTAACTGTCTCAAACTGGGACTAGCCTAAATCTCCACCAGTCAGTGGATGGATGAGAAAATTGATGTACATCCACACAGCGGGCTCCTAACCTGCACTGAAATGGAACAAGCTACCTGGTCATCAGACAGCATGGAGGAATGGCAAGTGCATTATGCTATGTTGCATACTGTGTGATTCCATTCAGATGACAATCTTGAAAAGCAAAACTATGAGGACAAAAGCATATCGGTTGCCTGGAGCAGGGAGTGGGGCAGACTGCAAGGGGCATGAGAGGTTAAAAACTGTTCTGTATCTTCACTGGTTACAACTATGTCCCTTTCCAAACTCCACGGAATGAACATTGAAAAAAGGTGACTTTTCTGGTCAGCAAATTATATCTCAATAAACCAGCCTGGAGAAACATCCTTCAGCGAACCTCTGTTTTGCCTGTAAAGACATTTTGATTTAAGCTATTAATACTTCAGGAAAAGGAGAGTTTATATTCAGACAACATAAGGCAAATGGAATTTCATGGAAATTCAAAGAAAGAGCGGTACTAGCCCAGGCTCATGGAGACAGGAGGCAGGAGGGCATCCACTTGGGTCTTCCTTTCTCACACTGTCCTTACTCTGAGTGCAACCTGCTGTTCCTCACCTGGTCTCCACTGCGGAGCTCTCTAACACTCAGAATCCTGGGTGGAGACATCTGATTGGCCAGGTCATCCGCCCAGTGGCCCACCACCTAGGGAACTGGAATCCTTTGGCCAAGTGTCACCCCTGATCAAAATAATTGCTACCTGGAGATCAAAGAAAACTAAGGTTGTTGGGGGCCTACAGACAGAGCATTTCCAGCTGTGCTGGCAGGTACCATGGTGGATATATCTGGTACTCTCCCATCACCTTTAGGTTAAGTATAAATGCCTGAGCCTGACAAATTAATCCCTCCTTGCTCCTTGGGCTTGGTCTCTTGTCAAATTTGTCTGCCCCCTCACCCCTACCCTCCAGTCCTGCCCCAGCTTTCTATGACTAAACACAAATACTTGGTGCTGCTCCCTGAAGGAGCCAAGGTCTTTCTTGGCTTTCACCTGAGGTAAACGCCTATCCCCCCACCTTAAAGTCCTCTTCTTTAGTTCTCTCTTCACCTAACTTACCATCTTGGACACGCTAGGACTCCAGTGGCATTGCCACCACTGGGAAATCTTTCCTGAACGCCTCCACGCTCAACGCCTCCAGACTCTGGGGGCAGCCTGGACATCTCTTGTTCAGAGGATTCAAAGAACTGCAGCACTTGGAGTACTGCTGCATGTGTAGATGGTGCAAAAGTCTGCTAAAAATGCACATCAACTCTGGAGGTGGAACTCTGGATGTGCCCAAGGGTTTGCGATGTGAACAGGCTCCTCAGGTGTTTGGGGATAGGCACTGATTGTATTATGATTGCAGATGACTCCCTACCTCTCTCAGGGTGGGCAGCCCTTCGGGTGGCTGGTGGCTGGTTTCCAGGTCTGCTTTCTAGGTGCACGCCTGCATGCGCCTAAGCACCATGTGCTTGCAATGGCTAGCAGTGAGTGGCCCATGTGAGAAGTGAGGGCCACTGCTGGTCAGAGCATTTAACTGTCAGGGAGCCATTCACCCAGTTCCCTTTCCCTTTGCCAAGGATACTTGGCAATGTTTTTAGATGGTGCCCAGGTCTCAGAATTTATCAGTCATTTATTCTGTTCATTTATATAATACTACTGATAAATTCATTTGTGGGATATTATTCTCCAGTAATGACTTATTTCCGTAGTGCCCTCTCTGTGCCAGACACTCCCCCTCCTGCAAGGACACTAGTGAACAGGCACATGGTTGCCACCATCACCATGCTTACAGTCAACAGGGGAGACTGATGTCAATCAATTAATTACTAATTAAAAATTAGAGTTTATCAGATTCTCTACTTTCAGCTGTGAATGAGCCTTGTAGCTCATGTTTGGATACTTGAATTTCTCACAATCATGGAATCCTGTCCTGTCCTGACACCTAACTCCAGCTCATATATTTCCCCTTGGTGAAGTGCTTGAGCTACAAAGCCATACTTGTCTTGTCCCAGTAGGCTCGGTTCTCCAGGATAACTTATGTACTGCATGGCTGTATTCCACTTGTGGTCGCTGGCCTTCTGAGAGGGAGCACAGTGCGTGGGCAGTGGGCATTTGGAGTTTGGAGGAGGGAGGGGAAGACTCTAAGACACAATCTGCATATAGGATTGGCTCAGCCAGGATCACTGCACTGGGGACAGCTGCAGCTTCTACAGCCACAAGAGTGACAAGTTCATGAACTTGTATCAGAAAGTGGTACTGAATGAGTCCTGCCCACTGATGTCTACGGTAAGCCAGGAAATGTGGGGAATGAGGGCCTGTCCTAGGAATTCTAGGGATCTATGCCAGCATGAAAACACTTGAGGACATTTATCTCAATCCCTTCTCTGTGAATAGTAATGTCTGAAAACTCTTATGTTTTGAGACAACTAAAGGCAAAACCTGACCTTACACCCCTACAGTGGATCTTGTAATAGGGGGAAAAGAAATACTACAAAGGACATTATCAGGTCAGCTGACAAAACTGGTAGAATATGGACCTACATTAGATACAAGTATTTTATCAATATAACTTTATGAATTTGGTGACTGTACTGTGGCTATGTAAGATAATACCCCTGCTCTTAGGAAAGACACATCAGGGTATATAGGGGTAAGGGGCCATGGTGTATGGAACTTACCCACAAATGATTCAGAAAGAACATAGGTCTACGTATTGAGGAACTTTTCACACATTTATAAAAGCCTCCTTGCCTGTCAGGCTTTCCGGCTGGTGCAGGCATGGATTGCTGATTGCAGCCTTCAGAAAGCTAGAAGGTTCAAAGCTTATGCACTTGTGAGAAGTCCCAAACTGAGTTTTCTCTTCTTTAATTTTCTTTTGAGTCCTTTGTCTACAATAGGAGTCTTTTGTGTTCCTTTCTTCCAAGAATCTAAGGTTCTTTCGCATCATTCTCTCTTGATTTTCATCTTAGAGGTTTCTGAGCTTGGAGCAATGGGCAGAACTTTTAGGGAGGCTTGTTTCAGTTGCAGGGAAGGATGACCTTTCCATTAATAACATCTGTCCAAGGTGGGGAAAACCACTGCTAGAAGAGCTATAAAAAGGTTCCTAAAAAGAGCTTTGGCACAATCCTGCACATGGCTTCCAAACCTTGCCCTGCACTTACCAGCTACTTGACCTTCAGCAAGTTACTTAACTTCTTGGAGATTCGGTTTCGCAGTCTGTACAATGGGCACCTCCCAGTGACAACCCCAGAGGGCCACAGTGGGAGTTCAATACAAGGATTCATGAATGTTTTGCACCAAGTGCACGCTAAATGAAGGCAAGTTATTGTTGTAGCTGTTTTTATAACACCAGGATCCAGAAAAAGACATAATTATTATTATCCTATTTGCTTTATAATTATTAATCCAAGGCTTCCATTAATTTATAATCCAAGGGCTTCCATTAATCCAGGAGTCCTTCGAAAAGTCACTTTACGCTCTGAGTATGACCTGATTTAATCCCCAGGACACCAACTCTCAAGCGCGCGTTATTAGCCCATTTCAATCCTAGTGACACTCAGGCTTGGCAGCGTTAAGAAAAAATGAAGGGCGTCCCCGCTCCACCCGCACTCCAATACTCACATACAGATGGGGAAACTGAGGCTGAAAGAGGCGAGGCCCCAGACCCGGCTGGCTGTGAGCAAACCCAGGTTTCCTCTTCCCAGGCCAGCCCACCGCAGAGTTCGGGGCAGCTCCAGCTCACCCGTCCAGTCCCTCAGCTGCGCCCAGTTAAAGGATTTGGACTGTGCAGTTAATACTTTTTGAGTTTCAAACAGTTCGCTTACAAATTGCCTTTCGGGACAGGTCTGATTGGTCTTTCGCTGGCGCGGCCGCCTGAGCCTCGCCTGTCGCGGTCCCGCGACTGGGGGTCCCGCGGGGAGAAGAGGCGGGGTCCCCGCGCGCTGGCCCGGGGCAGGAGCCTCCGGGAGGGTATGGCCCCCACGGCCTTCGGCCCGCGCCCCCGTGCCACGCCCTGTGCCCAGGCCGCGGCTCCTCCCGCGCTGGCGGCCGCCGAGCGGTCCGGGCGGCGGCGGCGGGAGGAGGAGCAGGAAAAGCGGCCGGGGGAGGAGGCGGAGGCGGAGGCGGCGGCGGCGGCGGCAGAGGCGGGGAGGGCGGGCGGGGCCGGGCCAGTTTAAAGCCCATCGAGGGGGTGGGGAGGCCGGGAGGAGGCAGAGAGAGAAGGGAGCTCCGGCCGGCCGGGCGGGCGGGCTCGGCGCTCGGAGACCCGGCGGAGCCCAAAGTTTCCGCGCAGTCCCTGGGCGGCGGCGCGGGACACTCAGGACCGTCCTGCGCGCCGCCCTCGCCCCACGGGGACTCGCACCCGCCGCCGGCCGCGCCGAGTGTAGCCGGCAGCCACGCGGAGGCGGCTGGGAGCCGCGCCGCGGCAGGTACGGAGTTGGGCGGGGAGCGCCGCGGCAAGTTACTTTGTGGTCGGCGCCCCGGCGGGCCGGGCCGGCCAGGCGGGTCCCCGTGCCGTCATTGTCTGCGCGCTGGCCGGCCCGGCCGGGGACGCCGGGCCCCGCGGAGGCGCGGCGGGCGGAAGGGCGTCGCCTCCGGGCGGGGGGCTCCGGCGCCCCGGGCCCGTGGCGGGCGGCGCTCGGAGGCGGGACCGGGGCTGTGGGCGCGCGGCGGAGGCGTCCGGTCGCCCCGGCGAGCTCTCTGCTGTGTTCCCGACCCCTGGGGGGAGGTGTGGAGCCCGAGCGGCGCATTCTTGAACCATCTTGTCAGACGCCGCGGGCTCGCGGGCTGGGGCGGGGGCTGCGGTCAAGGCCTCGCTCCTAGGGGCCGCCCCCTCGGAGGGTGGGCGCCAAGGCGTCCCTGCAGCCCCGGGTGCTCCCGCTGCGCGGCGGGGCCGTGGCGCGCCCCGGGGCGGCCCGGGCAGTGGTGCCACACACTCCCAAGTCCTGAGCCGGCCCAGCGTCGGACGGAGGATCTTTTTTTTGGGTTCTGTTTGTGACCCGTTACCCGCCTCTGGGGCCTAACACCAAGTTGAGGGCTCGCGGATTAGCCGCCCGCCAGCCGTGGAAATGTGATAAGAGCGGTACCGTTTGCAGAAGGAAATTTCTGATGCAACTCTCTGCCTTTGCTGATTGCCTCTCCAAACGCCTGCCTTGGCGACTGCCCTCGAGCATGTGCGTTATGGAAATTAGGGGATTCTTTACTTTTTATTGTGTTCGTTTTTTCTTGGGATTGGAAGAAACACGAACTTTTTGTCGTTTGCTTTAACCGAAACGTTGGGTAATGTAGGAGAGCCACAGGTGATTATCCAGGGTCCCGGATCTTTACCATGCATTTGAAAGAAAGTTTTCTTGCAAACTTAGTGCCCAGTTTCATTCAAGAGATGCAAAAGTAAAAGACCAAAACAAGTAGCGCTTGTGAGTAAATATGCGTTATTGCACAACTTTCTTGTTGCTGCTGTTCGAAAGGCCAGGCCCAGAACACTTTGTTTCTGAAAATGCTGATTCAGCCGTTTGGAGCCCCCGAGTTTCAGAAATGGTGGTCTATTTAATGTTTTGCTCAGTTTTACTAAGAACACATGTTGTTAGTGCAGCAACAGGCGTTGACTAGGGTTTACAACACAATGCTGGTAATATTTTAACAAGAGTTGACCTAGAGTTCTTCTCTTTCCAGGAGGAAAGATAGATAGAATCTAGGTTTCCACAGCAGAGGGAATTCTGGCTATGGCAATGGTGAAATGTCTTTTAGGAGAACATTTTAAGTAAAAGCCCTGAGACCAAATGTATTTCCAGGAATGATTCTAGATGTCTAGGTTTTTCTGTTAAAAATCAAAACTCTAGGATGACTGCACATAATATTTGAGTTTTACTGGGAGCACTTGAAAGAGAAGGGCTGTACAGGCCAATCCCCAGATTACGGGGAGGGAATTTGAGGACAGACAGAGTTACACGCCCAGCAGGCATTGCTCCTGTAACTGAGAAGCGCAGGGACTGATACTTCTGTAGCATTTCACAGTTTACAAGGCGCTTTCGAAAGCCTTGTTGCTTTTAATCCCCTCTACAGCCCCCTGATCCCCATTTTACAGATCTGGAAACCAAGGCTCAGGAGGTTAATTGGCACGCCTGGGGTCATAATGCCAGCAACTGACAAAACTATCACTAGAGCGTGAGCTTTGGATTTTTTTAGTCTTTCATATTTTATGCTTCTGCAAAAGTACATCCACCTCTGAAAGAGAAATGGCATGAAGCAGGTACATACAGCCTGCCAGTCATACACCTGGAGAATTAGGAGGCTCTGTGATGATAGTATCTAAGTCCAGTGGCTCCTAGCCTGCAAGATCAATGCCATGTTTCGAGGCCATTATCGATATTTTATTTTAGTCCACTCACTGTTTATACTTAAATACACATTTATTTTGGGAAGAAACTTGAATATCCATGAAGTCATGAGTTTGATATGGTAGTTATGTTTACTTCAATAGAACTTTTACTGTAAAATAGAAAAGCTGTATACCCCTAAAGTCATCTGCGTATCACTCATGCTCTGCGCCATTTTGGGGGCAATGTTAGACTGGTGAAAATGCTTTTCATGTGTGAACCAGGAACCTAGAGCTGGGTAGGTTCACGCCAGCTACTTGTCTAGGGCTTTGTATGGTGGTGGCCACCAGAATTGGAACCCAGGGCAGCCCTGGCCCAGTTACAGTGACCATCTCTGTGTTCAGTCAGCCTCCGATGCAAGAAAAGAACAAAGTCAGAATCTAAGAGCTAGCTCAGGACTTGATTTTGATGATCTGTCTGGGTCTGAGACTTTATAATGTATAGAAACCAAACTCCTGCTGGAACAAAGACATCTATTGTACCTTCAGCATCATCTTACAGCTGTAGAAATTCTTGGTTGGTATATCTGATAAAACCTAATGCTTTAAAGGTGGCATAATTGAAAGAACCCATTTTCTCAGAATTCTGTCCTACTCTTAACTGTAGGGGAAAGGGAAATCTGCAGGATGGTAGAATGTGTTTGAGCTCATATCTGGGGTTAGATTGCCAGCCTGTGAGAAGTCAGAGCTCACTGCAGCGGGTTTTGGTCCTGTTTCCTGGGAGGAAAGCCTGTACATCCGCAGGTTTGCTGCATAATCCCCGTGTCTGTTTCTCAGTCTGTTAAACTAATGTGGCATTGCATGGGCGTGTGAGGAGAAAATATTTGCCTTGTCTTTCATTTTAGTAATCAATCGGTCATTATGTTCAGAATTTAAATAAATCTTTTCTGCTCATGCAAATTTTTTTTAAAACCTGTCTTATTTTTTGCTTAACTGTAGAAGTACAGAAGTATGGGAGATTAAGGACGAGATTAAGGTAGTCAAGCTACTTGGTAGGTAAGCCTTGACAATCAGGTACTTTGGGGACCTGGGGTACTTTCTTTAGGGTCTGCACACTGATGGGTATGTTACTGATCCGATGCATCAAGCACTGCTGGTATTTAATCTGTGTTAATATTGTAGCTGCATGTTTCTAGGGAGCTGTATCTGTTCTCCCTCCTTCCTCTTCCTGGCTGGGACACCTTTGCTGCTGACTCCTCCCCACCCCCACCAGGAACACTCCTGAACTGATCTCTGAGGAATGAGCTTTCCTGCACGTATGTCTTTGGGAAGCTTTTGCCCACGTTCCTGGTGATCACGGGGCCTGTTAACTGTAAGGAGATAAAAGCAGGCAAAGCTTAAAACCACCCGCTCACTCGTGGAAAGGCAGGCTCTTCTTTAATAATGGAATGAAAAATGGTGTGATTGTCCTTTGAGATGGCAACAAAAAAACCCATTTCCCAGGGTTATCAGAAATAATTTCAGAGGTAGAAATGAGTGGTTCTGATTTTTTTTTTCCTTTTGGGTATACC
>JAQIFY010004874.1:0-11448 GCA_028533085.1 Varecia variegata | reverse complement strand
AACAATGGCTGCTTGCCCCTTTTTCTGCATCTCTGTGATCAGAAGCAGCAATCACTGATCAGAGCACAGATTACCAATATTGGAGTACAGGGTCCTTTTTAAGCACTCTGTCTCCTGCAAGCTGTGCACAGGTTGCTTTAGGAAAATGTACACAGCTGCATGCCATAGAACTGGCAGTAGGGGTAGGTAGTTGATTTGTGTAAAGAGCTGAAATTAACTGCAATTTACTATTCAAGCCTCTTCCTGGAAGTTGCAAGCCTCAGTAGACTCCATAGTTCCCAAATAGTTACATCAGACAGATTCCACCCATGGAATTCTTGTCTAGGTGGGGAGAGAGATTCCTGTTGGTCCTACTTTTCTGTCTTTCCAGAATCCTCTCCTGAGACCAACCACATTTTAAACTCTATCACTATACTATGTAGCAGAGTATTTGGAACATAGGAGGGCCATTAATACATGCATGATAAATAATGCATGCATGACTATTGTACTGGTATGATTTCTTATGTTTTAGGGAGCAGATTATGATTTCAGAATTTCCAAATATGTGAAATTCTGAAGGCTCTGAATATTCTTCTAACTTTTTTTTAAAATTATTACCCATTCTCTTTACTCACAGATATCATTGAGACTTCTTTGGTATTAAATCTATTTTAAACTATGTTGTGCACAATCTACGGATTAGAAAAAAACAAAGGAGGAAAATTTTGACCTCGAGTTAGGCAGAGATTTCTTAGATACAAAACCAAAAACACAATCCATAAAAAAAAAAATTGAAAATTGAACTTCATTGAAATGAAGACTTTTGTTCTATGTATGACACTGTTAAAACAATTAAAAGACACAGAGTGGGAGAAAATATTTGAAATCTCCTCTCTGATAAGTGACTTGTATCCGGCTTACATAAAAACTCCAAAAGCCAATAATGAGAAAATCATCACCCCAATTTTTAAAAATGAGCAAAATACTTACACAGACACTTCATTAAAGAGAATATTGAAATGGCAATATTAGGCACATTAAAAGAAGCTTAACATTGTTAGTTATTAGAAAAATGCAAACATAAATCTCAATGTGTTAATATATCTATTAGAATAACTACAACAAACTCAAAATACCTGCTAATACCACGCCCTGGAAAAGACGTGGAACATCTGAAACTTCTATACATTGCTTGCAGGAATAGAATGGTGCAGCCACTCTTCAAAACAGTTTGGCAGTTTTTTGTAAAGCTAAACATATACTCACCATATGACCCAGTGATACCACACCTAGGTATTTATCCAAGCTAAATGAAATCTTATCTTTACACAAAAACTTGTATGTGAATGTTCATAGTGGCTATATTAGTAATCATCAAAGACAGGAATTGATCCAAACTGAGGTACATCTAGACAATGAAATACTACTCAGCAGTACAAAGAATGCATTACTGATTTATACAACAATATAGATGGATCTCGATCACATTTTTCCCTGTGAAAGAAACCAGACCTAAAATGCTATTTATTTGACATTTTGGAAAAGGCAAAGCTATAGGGATGGAAAACAGATTGGTGGTTGCCAAGGGCTGAGGGTCTGAGGAGAGATTCATTATAAAGGGACAGGCAGGAATTTGCGGGGATTATTGAACTGTTCTGTATTTTGACTGTGGCAGTGGTTATATGGCTGTATGGGTTTGTCAAAACTCACAGAGGGGTATGCTAAAAAGTGAGAATTTTACTGTATGTAAATTATACCTTATCATAAAAATGAAAAGAAATGTCAGCAGCAGAAACTTTTTTCTGAATAATTTATGCTTTCAAAGCCCAGGTGCAATAATCGTTTACCTTCCCTGTTCTGAATATAAGCAATGCCAGCATGTATGGTTGCATGCCTGTTTAAGAGGAAATGCAGGAAAAATTATAGATTTAAATAGCCCTAACTGTTGTCTAAAAGTAGAAGTCATTAAAAGCTATTTGACTAATAGCAGCTTCAAAAAAATCTAGATTCATGCTAGAGTATTACATTGCTCAGTGACTAGATTTCAGATAAAGTGACTGATTGCATTCCTTAGGTACATATGTTTTACTAGTCTACCCATAAATTACCTTTAGCTTCAGGGCCACAGTAATAGGTTTTCATTTTAGAATAGTTTCCCCCATTTAAAATTCCCTGATTTTTCCAGTCTGATCCTGTGTTTATTTTTATCTTATTCATTCGTGGAAATAATTTGTTTGGTCTTATTCTGTGGGAAACTACTACCATAGAGAAGTACCTAAAATTCTGCTGGTAACTATTTTGAATGATTTCTGAGAGAAAAAAAAAAAAAGGACTGTGGATGTCTTTCTTGGCACATTCTTAGTTCATGGGGAAAGGTCAATAATTCAAGAAAATTCCTATTTTACATCTCTATTAGGGGTCACAGAGGGCCAGTTTTACTCATATAGTGAACAAGTCTCAGTCCATGTTATAGCAAGGAAGAAATATTCTTACATGTTGATATGATCTTTAACATTTGAGGTTAGATCATTTAATTATACACATATACATTATTTATATAATAAAACAGAAATAGTTTGCCTTTTGAATGATAAAGTTTCATTCTTTATTTTCCTTTCCTATAAAATTTCTGCCAATATATTTGCCCAATAACATTTAGTCATTTGAAGGAGAATGTGTGTTTTTGAAACGACATTGACAAACAAGTACTGTATGCTGGACCAGTAGCGTAGTAATTCAGTTATCTCCACCAGGCTATCGACACCAACGGTGGCTCTTTTGTCATGAGTTCTGTTTCCTTCAGTAGTTTCTACAACCCGACCTCCACTGTGCCCTGACACATACTTATTCATAGACATTTAAAGTAATTTCCTTTATGCAGATCTTGATTAGTTATCAGAAATCAATATTTTGAAGACTTTTTCTTCATGGATTACTATCATTTCAAAATCAAAATATTTTGCAATTGCTGAAAGCTCTCAGGAATATTCTGTGCATGAGCTGACAGGAAACTGTAATCAAATTGTCAAGCAATTGCTCCAACTGTGGCAAAGTGAGAATGTTAGATTACATGTGTCAGCACGGGAAGATAACGGCTGCGCAGTGAACTGCAGGCTGAAGGCTTGATAAAAGAAGGGAAGTTGATCGCTGTAAACTGCAACCTATTGTAGACAGTAGTGCCACCTCAGCATTACGGCCTTTGCATTAGGAAACCCTTATGATCAATAAAGTGTCTCACTTTAACCATTTGGAAAGCACTCTGAAAATTCCTGGCAAAATGTGTTCTGTCAATTCATTTGTACTAATCTGCAAGCCAGGGTTAAACAACTAGTAGTTGTGAATGGGTAATATCGGTCCGTCTTTCTCAGACTGGGTCTAATGACATTAATATTTTCATTTCAAAGAATGGCTATTATAGTAAGAGAACAAGTGCCCTTCTGCTAAAATGGATAAATTCTTTATGTGGCAGCCTGTTTTCTTGGGTATCGAAAGATTTATTGCCAATCTCTTCTCTGGTTTTCCCCCTGGTTGCTGGAAGACTCTTAAGGTTCTCCAACACTTTCCCCTCCTTCCATGGCAGTTGGAAGGGCTCCTAGGGATATCCATTATTCAGGGCCTCGGTGTGCTGTTGCTATCTCCAAGGCCTAATCACTCGGCATCTGCTGTGCCTTCTCCCCCAGAGGCAGGAAAAGTCTGTGGAGTTTGAGGTCAGTGTATGCTGGCTTCTTCCTTCTTTTATCCATCTTGGCAGTTAGATATTTTGAGGTGTTGTATTTATTATTCAGTTGCAAAACCAGTGTGATTTTTGTGATTGATGTTGTGGTACACTTGGTGTTTACTAAATAAATACATATTTTATGGTATGCATTATTTATTAAGTTAAAAATTATTGTACTCAAGTGTATCTTTTGGTAATTTCTGTTATTTCTTTTGTTAAAAAAATCTTTTTTTTTCCAGTTTGCTTTATAAGTCTATTCCTGCACATTGGATTCAATTTTCTGAATACCTAGATATTTTCTAGGGTGAGTTTGGCACTTTGGGAGGCAACCTGAACTTTTCTGGCCCTTTGGCTGCCACTTTATAATTGCCTATTTTAAAACCCTGAAACGGATCTTAGCCACCAGAGAGTTGATGCAGCTCCCTGGAGCATTAAACTTCCTCCCATGAAGCAGTTAGGCTCTGTGAGGCAAAAATTTTTTAAAGCACGTATCTGCAGATCTTAGAGTAGATTTGGACTGGGGTGTGTTTTGTAAGGAGAATGCTCTGTGAGTAATCTTAGCACCTGCGGAGGACGTAGACTCTGGGAGCTCCTAGGGCTTATGTTTGGGTGTGTAGGCTCAGTCATCCCTTCGCTTCCATGCCTAACCCCCCTGCTCCACTCAACACTCCTCTGGCCTTGAGGCAACACACGCAGCTTTGGGGGGTAGGTGATAAACTTCTCTGTATCTGTTTTCCTGTCAAAAATAAGTGAGTGGTTTAATTGCCCTCTCAGGGTAAGACCTAAAAATAGTAAATAACCTGGCACATGATATGTGTCCAATACAGGCTCATGAGTTTTCAAATACGTACAGCATGAAAGAGGGTATATCTTACTTCCTCACACACAAATGTCTTTTAGGTAAGAAAAAATGCATTATTTAGTAATTTGTTAGGTAAGCAGTTGCCTGTTTTGTTACTAGGAAGCAGGAAATGAACTGAAGAGTTAAAACTGTAAATTTTATCCTTGTTTCTCTAGCCTCCTTCAAAGCATGTCATGCAGTAAAGGGCTTCTTAATATGGGTCACAAGAAAACCTTGGTCAGCTGTGTCAGGAGTCTCAGGTCAATAGCAGGTCCAACCCTAGTATTTGTGAGTTCTACGTAGGGCCAGAGGACAAACAGAGGCCCCTGGCCAGCATCCTAGGTCCTCTGATGCAAAAGTGTGTAGAAGGGGCCCCAGCTGTTGGCTAGGTTAGTGGGCAGTACAGGAAATCAACAGCAACATTGCATTATCTGTTGCCTTGCATCGCCTGCCTTGTGTATTCTGGAGTATTTTGTCTTTACCTACCCAGTGTCCAGGGTGTTCAAGGCAGCATTCACAGTGCTTTTGCCATCATCACAATGCTTGCCACACGGCTGGGGACACAACAATGATAATGATGTAATAATTTTAATATTTTATAACTGTGTAATGATTTAGATTTTATAAAACGCCTTGAATCTCAAGACTGTGAGGTAAATATTATATACAGATACAGAGCAACCCTATTTAAAGAAAAATGATGCATGGCTTCGAAAATGCACCACTGCAATTTAAATCCATTGTTTTTAATGAAGTTCTACAGAACCCTCTCCTTTTTCAATTAGGCTCGATATCACCTTCTTCTGGGTTTAGCAGCCATTAATCTCTATCCCCTCTTTGTTCCATTAACAATTTTTCATGTCTATTTTTAGCAATTCCTGCATTTTATTTATATTGTTTTTATTTGTGTGTGTATCTTAGCTCCCCTTTGGGTATATGAAATGTTGGGGCAGAAATCAAGTCTCACTCACCTTTGCATCACCTGTACATTGCATAAGAACTTATTCCTTGTAGGCACTCAGTAAATGTTTGTTTGGATTGAATGCTGAGAAACACATAATGCAACATCTCTTCATTAAATGCACTTTAGGGTGACAAGAAGTATTGTGCAAATAAATTGTCTTTTATACTCTGTAGACCCTAAGACCATATCTTCAAAAATACAATATTGTGTAGCCATGGGTACTGTCATATAAATAATACTTTTGCTAAAATATGATTTTAAATTTGGAAGCTGGCTTATGTAATTATACATTAGATATCTATACCTTTGCTGATTAAGGCTCAAGCCAGATTTATTTGATGGAATAGCTGATTAATATACAAATAATACTTTTTAAAAATTATAAATTGAAAAGTGGTAAAAGTTTATACTCTCGAAATGTGATTTAAGAAGTATTAGGATATTGCTCACAATGACCATATCAGTTTTCAACAGAGCACGTGTTCTTTAGAGAAAGTTATTTATGATTAAGGAAGGGAGTGGGGTAACAGATAGATATGAAACTGCAAGTGTAGATGAATTTGCCACTGCAGTGATACAATGTGAACAACTCTTAACTTCAACAATGAAGTAGATTTCTTGTCCCTTATGAAAAACCTGTTTAACATTACAATATGAAATTCCCTTCTACCTTTCCACTCATTCATTATATTTTTTAATTTATTATTTAACATATTTTGGCATTACCTTCCAGATGATGATTGAATAGTGCTTAGCTTTTTCTGTATAACCTGTACTAGCTGATACTCAAAAAATCATGCAATAAGTTCTTATAGCTACCATTAGAGGAATTATAGGTTACAGGTGGGGATGCAAATAATGTTTATGGGAATCCTAATTACTGACTTATCATTTGTGTTAAATGATTCATATTCTAGGGGTGTCTTTAAGTTCTGTGAACTGTATCTCTTCATGTTTTCTTTTCCCTGAACACCACATTAAACTTCTCAATCATTCCGATGCTTTTCTTCCTTTTGCCAAATGGGGCCACATTCCTCCTGAAGTTGTGAACCTTCTGAGAGATACCACATAAGTGGTATATTTTTCCATATTACTAGAAAATGTGCAGATTTTTGATTAATGTAATTAATAGACACATCGATGACATATTTGATGAGAGAGATAACACTAATTCAGAATACTGTTAGATTTAAAAAAGTTTCATTACAAATTGAATAGTACTTCAACAATGGTAGTAGTTAGAATCTCTAAAGAGAAAGACTTTGAAGAACTGTATTTGTTCTATAAAATACCAAGAGAACCTACAGGAGATGAAATATTTAAATTGATAAATGAATACTTTGATACAAATCAGATATTACAGAAACCCTACATAAATTTGTGTGCCTTGATAGTGAGGGAACCATGATAGAAAGTCGCAAAGACTTTTGGATACAGTTGATATTATGAACCTTAAGATTCTAGTAATATATTATTTTCTTCACAGAGAGGCTTTCAGATGTAGACGTTTGCTTGTAGATCAGACTTCCACATTAAAATGATGTTATCAAAGTGGTAAATCTAATAAAATCCAAGCTGTCCTATCCTGTCTGTTTTTAGCTTTATGTGAAGAAATGAGATCAGACATCATTTTCTGCTGTTTCTTACTGAATTGTGTTGCTCAACCAAAGAAAGACTTTTGTCAAGAGTTTGTGAGCTGTAAGAATCAAAAACACTTTTTCTGAATGATTCTCATGTAGGATATTTTAGGAACATGGTTATTGGATTGTTAAGCTTTACATTATTGAGCATCTAAATGAACTTATTGAAAAAGCAAGAATCCTATGACGATATTAACATGCAAAGAGTTTATAGATTCAAAATGAAAATTAAGTATTGAAAACATGGAGTGAAAAATGATTCACTAATGATGTTTAAAGTTGATATTACAATTTGAATCTTAATGAAGAATTATTAAAGTCCAGTAGGGCAACATCTGACTGTTTGTAAGCAAAAGCTTTACGATTATTTTGAAATGTTGGATATGAAAAATTTATATTGGATTTGAAATCCAATCACACTATCATAATATTTCTTCAAAATCACATTGGTCAATGAATAAAAAAAAAAAAAAGAACTGTTAGATTTCATCATGTACAAGTTAAAGTAAATTACATAAATTCTTGTAATGGTGAGAATTCCATCCATTAGTCAAAAAGCTATTAATAATCTTCTGACATTTACTACTTTTACTTCTGTGAATAAAATTTCTTATCAGTGGTTGAGTATAAAAAGTTGAAAAGATCATATGGTCATTTATTTTTACATAGCAAACTACCCCTAAAATTTGTGGTTTAAAGCAATAACTAAATAGTATTGTTCCTTATTCTGTAGATTGACTGGATGCAGCGTGCAGTTTTGGCCTTGGAGCTCTCATATGGTGGCATCAGATGTCAGCTGTGTCTACGATCATTAAAGGCTTGATCTAAGAGGGCTGGGAGCTAATGCTGGCTGTCCAGTTGATAACTCAATTAGAGCTGTCAACCTGCATGCCTTATGTTTGGTCTCTCCTTGCAGCTTAAGCTTCTACCGCATGACAGCTTGGTTCTGAGATGAGTCATTCCCAAAATAAGGGTTTCTAGAGACCCAGGTATAAGTACCAATGCTTCTTATAAAACTTAGTTTCCAAAGTTTAATTATGTTACCTCTGCTGCCTTTTATTGATTAAACAAGTCACTAAGAAAGTTCCAAATTCAGGGGAAGGAGAACTAGATTCTACTTCTTAATATGAGAAGTATATACAGTGAGGATAGTGCATATACAGTGAAGGGAGGAGTTCATGGAGGCCACCTAGAGAGGCTCTAGCACATACAGTTTTTTTTTTTTTTTTTAAATAAATGCTATTTCCTTGAAGCAGTTTGAGGTTTATAGTAAAACTGAGCAGGAAGCGCAGGGTCTTCCCATAAACCCCCTACTTCCACACATACATAGCCTTTCCCATTATCAACATCCCTCACAAAAGCTGTTCATTTGTTATAACTAATGAAATTACACTGACACATCATTGTTATGCAGTGTCCATAGTTTACATTTGAACTCACTCTTGGAGTTGTACATCCTGTGGGTTTTAACAAACATATAATGACATGTATCCACCATTATGGCATCATAAAGAGTAGTTTCACTGCCCTAAAAATCCTCTGTGCTTCACCTGCTTAAAAAGTTTTTATGAGAATTTGAATATAAACACAGGAAAAATATAGATTAGAATATGCTCATTGAAGAATTTAAGTTAATAATTAATAATATGAAAATATTTCATTTAAAAATAAGGTATACCTCATAAATAGGATTAATGAGTGCCTTTCTTAGAAGATAGGCTCCATAAGTGTTGGCTATTATTGGAGGTTTCCTTTTTAGTATTGGAATTTGGTTTAAAAATTGTCAGAATGGCAATAAACACAACTAATATTTATATAGTAATTATTTGGTGCCAGGCACCATTCCAAGTGCCTTGCAAATTTTAACTTATTTAAAGCCTCACAATTCCCCTGTGAGGTGGGTACTATATGACTAGTTCTTTCCTATAGATGATAGAACTGAGGGGCAGGAAGATTAAACAACTTGCCCAAGGTCACACATTAAATACGTGAACCAAAACTCTGGTTTTAGAGTCCAGGCTCTTAATCAATATACTATACTATGCAGATTATTCTTTTGGTGAGGAAAAATTAGAGAAGCACAAATTATAGATCAAATCAAGTATATTGTTCAATTTTATGCTTGCTTGTACAAAAAGATACCTGGTGAATAATTTATTGGGTTATTGGATATTGTTTCCATTTAAAAGATAACACTGAGAATTCAGATCTTCGTTTCTAATACTATTCTCCAATAAAAGGAAGCAGGAATTTTTGGAGAAATGGCTGATACTGAGGCTGGCATGATATAATCATGGAGCATCTTGTAGTGCCAGAAAGTAAAGAAATAGTCACAAACAAAACAAAAAAAAGTGGGAATGGGACATTTCAAAAGGACACAAAAGCCAGGATGAAAGAGCTCTCAATGGCCAAATTGGGATCAATTTAAGCAACAAAATAAATGACATAATATAACCCAAAGTATAAAATAAATATTAATAAGTCCATACTTACATAAGTAAATGATGGGAAAAATAAATAAATGGGGGAGAAGAGGCAAATCATCATTGGAGAAGAATTCCAAATAATTTTTATAGTTATCCCTCTAGGAGGTACAGCTTAATCCCCTACATCTTTATGTCTTTCAGGTGGGCTGGATGTAGTGACTCACTTCCGAAGAACAAAGTATGAAAAGGAAAAAATAGAAGGCTGACAGACACAACCTTGACCAAGTGATCAAGGTTAACTTCATCAATGATAAATTATGTTGATATCATGTACTTCCTGATATGATGTGATGAGAAGGACAGTAATCATGCAAAAACATCATAAAAGTTCAAACTGAGGGACGTCCTCTGGAATACCTCACCACTAGTCTTCAAAAGTGTGGAGGCCACGAAAAACAAAGACTGAGAAACAATCACGGATCAGAGGAGAAGAAGGAGACATGATGACTGAATGCAATGTGATACTCTGGATTGCATCCTGCAACAGAAAGAGGACACTGGTGTCAGAAATGGTTAAATCTGAAGAAAATATATGGTTTAGTTAATAATTAAGTTAATTTGTAAGTTTTAAAAAATGCACCATATTTATATAAGATGTTAACATTAGGGGAACCTGGATGAAGGGTTTACAGAAACACCATAATGTCTTTGCAACTATTCTTTGAATCTAAAATTATTTGAAAAAAGTTGTTAATAATACAGAATAACATATCTGTTTATACAGTATTCCCTAATAAAAATACATGTACAAACACAGAGAGAAACAAAGAGAAGCAACATGGTCTAGAGGGAAATATATCATCAAGTGTTAACTGTGGTTATTTCTGAGTTTTAAGCAAATAGCTTGATTTTTTTCCTCCCATTAATATTTGTCTATATTTTTCAATTACCTATAATGAGCATATTTTACTTTTATGATTAAAAATGTGAAAAAAGGAAAAGCAATGCAGTATAAACACAGCTTATGAACAGCATTTGTTAGCATTCTCAGAATGTTAATTGATGCAAATGAGAATGTTAACTAATTTTTTGAAGTAGTTAAGAACAAGTACAGTGGGAGCTAGGACCATAGTTGGGTGAAGCATCTGGAGAGTGTGGAATTGCTTCTCATTTTCTAATACCTTATCACTTAAAAAAAAGATGTATCATTGATAATGATGCTTTCTTTTTATTTATAATAAAAAGTTAATTTTGCAAATTATTGAGTTTGTATGAACATCAGTTTCCTCATTTTGCACTAAATGAAGAAGGCCAACGACGGGGTAGAAATGGAATGAAATGTAAGCACTATACAAATGTTTAGGACTATTATTACTGTTCACTATTGTTCAGGGTGATGTGGTATCCTGTCTGGGATCCTGGAACAGAAAAAGGACATAGGGGACTATCTAATGTGCACATTGCATATAATGGTCCCTCCACAAATTCATTCATTTTACTTTGGCTGCTATTTGTATTTGAAGTAAGGTACAAAGTTCAAGTAATGTTGAGAAACTTACCTGCTTAACTATTTCACCTTCTGTAAAGTAGCTTTTCTGTCTACTCTAAGAACAACCCAATCTTTTCTTTGTGTTTTCACTATGCGCAATGGTTATGCCTATCAGAGCAGTCATTACGCTACAATATGTTTATTTGCATGTCTGTTTCCTTCACTGTTTTCGCCTCTTTGAGGACAGGGCCCTGTCTTCATCACCCTTGTATGCTCTGTAGCAACCAAGACAAAATTTTTCCAGCATATATAAAATGTTTAAAAATATTTACTATATTGAATACTTTGTATATTATTCAGACAGGTTTAGAGTTTTATTTCAAGACCC
>JAQIFY010004873.1:0-11448 GCA_028533085.1 Varecia variegata | reverse complement strand
AGTCCTAGGAGGTAGCTGGGAAGGGTGTAAGCCCATTTTACAGACTGAGAAACTGGGAGTGTCCCGGAGCTGGTTAGGGCAGAGCTGGCATGAGGAGGGTCATGCTTCTGAGCCTGTGTTCTGGATCTCTCTGGGGCGGGTGGGACTCTTGTTGCCTGGGTGATTAAGGAGAAGCCCACCCCCTCCTCTGTCTGCCCGCCTGGCCGCCAGGGATCGCTAATGTTTTTCCGTAGATCCTGTTTGAGACCTTCAACATACCCGCCCTGTATATAGCCAACCAAGCAGTCCTGTCTCTGTACGCCGCTGGCCTAACCTCTGGTGAGTGGCCCCCTGGAAGCCCCGTTCTTTCCAGCCCACACCCTCCCCGTCCCGCTGCCTGGTGACACCCTTCGTATGGTAGGAGCCCACTCCCCCACTAACGGGCAATAAAAGGAAAGAAAGAACTGCAGAATCCACACTCTCCAGCCCCTTCCCCAACCGCTTCCCCTTTGACTCCTCTGGGTCAAACAATTTACTCTCAGATGTGAACAATCTGTCGAACTCATTTTTTTTCTTAACAGCTTTATTGAGGTGTAATTGACATACACTAAACTGCACGTGTTTAAGGTGCACAATCTGATAAGAAACCTTCACCACAGCCAAGACAATGGACATAACCACCACCCCTAAAAGTTCCCCTCGAACCCCACACTCTGCCCCGCCAGCCTGTCCCCAGACAGCCACTACTCTGTCCCTACAAATGAGTGTGCGTTTGCTAGAATTCTGCATAAGTAGGATCATAAAGTATGTATTCTTTCCGTGTCTCTTTTTTTCACTCGGCATAGTTATGTGGAGATTCGTCTGTGCTACTGTTTGAATCCACAGTCCGTTTTTATTGCTGAGTAGTATTCCGCTGTGCAAATCCATCATGCTTTGCTTATTCACCCACGAATGGGGCTATTATAAACAAAGCTACTGGGAAAACTCACGTACAGTACAAATCTTTGCATAGATCCATGATTTTATTTCTTTGGGGTAAATACCTAGAAATGACTGGATCATAATGATCAGTGTATATTTAATTTTTAAAAAATCTGCCAAACTAGTCGCCAAGGTGGTTACACCATTTTGCATTCCCACCAGCCACGTGGGAGGGTTCCAGTTCCTCCACATATTTGCCAACACTTCATGTGGTCAGTCTTTTAATTTTAGCCACTCTAAATTCTAACAGGTGTGCGTTGTATCTCGCTGTGGTTTGGATTCACGCCCCCCTAACAACCAGTGATGCTGAACGTTTTTCATGTGTGTGTTTGCCATTCTTAGATCTGCTACCGTGAAGTATCTGTTCAAATGTTTTGCCCAGTTTTTCATGGAGTTGTTCACCTTGGTGTTTTGAGGATTCTTTTTATATCCTGGATGCAAGTGTTTTATCAGGTGTATGTTTTGCAGACATTTGTTCCCTCTCTGTGGCCTCAGTTTTCATTCCCCTCACAGTGTGTTTTGCAGAGCTGAAGCTTGTAATTCCCATGAAGTCCCATTTACCCATTTGGTTTTTTTTGTGTGTGAATCATGCTTTTGGTATCATATTTAAGAAATATATGCTGAACCAAAAGACTTTCTGCTATATTTTCTTCTAGGAGTTTTATAGATTTTAATTTTATACTCAGTTCTATGATCCATT
The DNA here is from genome assembly GCA_028533085.1 of Varecia variegata. Taxonomy (NCBI): domain Eukaryota; kingdom Metazoa; phylum Chordata; class Mammalia; order Primates; family Lemuridae; genus Varecia; species Varecia variegata. The sequence goes on along the minus strand of JAQIFY010004873.1, from coordinate 9,788 downwards.
TTGAATAAATTTTTGCATCTACAATAAGGTATAAATGAAGTGTGTGTGTGTGTGTGTGTGTGTGTGTGTGTGTGTAGAGAGAGAAAGACGTCCTACTGTTCCCACGCTATTTATTGAAAAGACTACTTGTTCTCAGTTGAATTGCCTTTGCACATTTTTGAAAATCGGTTGTCCATTTGAGTAGGTCTATCTCTGTGCTCACTATCCTGTTCCATTAATCTATTTGTCTAATCTATTTTTCTATGGGTTGATGCCACATTGCCTTGATTATAGAAGCTTTATAAAAAGTCTTGAAGTAATGTAATGTTAATGCCACCAGTTTGGTCTCCTGTTTCTGAAAATGCTTTGGCCATTTTAGGTCCTTTACATTTCCATATGAATGTTAAAATCAGTCTGTCAATTCCTTAAAAAAAAAAAAACTTCTTTGGGTTTTGATTGAAATTATTTTGAATGTATAGACCAATTTGGTGAGAACTGACATCTTGAAAATATTTAGTCTTTCAACCAATGAATATGGTATATCTGTTAGGTCTTTATTTTTCTTGATAATGTTTTATAGTTTGCCATGCATAGGTCTTGCATCTCTTTTGTCAGATTTATCTCTAAGTGTTTCCTACATTTTGATGCTATTGTAAATAGTATTTTTATTTCAATTTCTGATTGTTCATTGCTATCATAGAAATATAATTGATTTTTGTATATTGATATTATATTCTGATACTCTAAACTCATTTATCAGTGCAGTAGATCTTTTGTAGATTTCATGAAGTTTACTACTTAGGCAATTGTATTTTTTATAAATAAAGAAAATTTTTCTTCATTATTTCTGAACTGGATGCTTCTTATTGTTTTTTCTTGCCTGCTGCACTGGCTAGACTCCTTAGTATGACAGTGAGTAGAGGAGGTGAGAACAGACATTTTTGTCTTGTTCCTGATCTTAGAGGGAGATCCTTCCATCTTCAGCATTAGGTACTATGGTTGCTGTAGGTTTTTCACAGGTGTCTTTTATCAATTGGAGGAGGTTATCTTGTATTAGTTTGCTAAGAGTGGTTTTTTTTTTTTAAAATCAGGAATTTTGGATTTTGTCAAATACATTTTCTGCATCTGTTGATAAGATCACATGCCTTCTCTTTTACTTCTTTAATATGGTGAATTACATTGATTTCTGAGTGGTAAAGCAAACTTGCATTCTGGAGCAAGACCCATTTGGTCATAATGTATTGTCCTCTTTCCATATTGTTGGATTCAATTTGCTAAACTTTTGTTTGGATTTTGGTGTCTGCGTTGGTGAGCGATAGTGGCCTACGGTCTCCTTTTCACGTAGCGTCCCATCTCTCAGGGATGGCTGTGTGTTGTTGCCTCACGTCCCATATCTTGAAGGTAGACGTCGTCCTCTCTTACTTGTTTCAGGTGGGAGGGGGATGCTCCCTGTTCTGCATCTCAGCTGGAAGCAGAGTTCTCCTGACGCACAGGAAGTCCTCCTGACGCACAGGAGGACCTCGTTTAAGCTCACAGTTCTGGGTAGTCAGACTCAACAGGTGAAGGGCACCACCCACCCGGACTCCTACTCACTCCGGGTGGCTCCAGAAGCTGCTGTGCTACACAGAGTGAGGCCCTGCCTTCCCCTTACACCACATCCTTGGGACTGCACGAAGAGAGCTAGTTTGGCTCGCCAGCTAGAATGCAGCCTCCTGCACCACACTCAGACTCTCCAGACACTCGGTGCCTGCCCCGGAATCCTGGGGTCCACATCAATGCACGGAGTGCTTTAAGGAAAAAGTGTTAAGATCATGGGATTCTTCCACTTCTTTCACCTCTTTGATAACTACTGCTAATCCCTGCATGTCCTGGTTTAATAAGAAAACCTGCAGGCTTCTGTCCAAAACAGTCGGCCCTTTTTTCTAACCTAGCACACTCCCCTCGGAGGACGAAACTTGCTCCTGAGACCCTTTGCCTTCTCCTCCAAGTATTGCCCCATCCACCTTCTCTTCTTGCAGACCCAACGCTTTATGAGGGATGTCATTCACCCTATGTTGTGACGCCAGCGTGTTCTCTTATCTAGGAATGACTGTTGAATCTGGAGAAGGAATGACATACTTTGTGCCCATCATTGATGGCTGTCCTTTGCTTCAGTCGACCTTCCAGGTGGATGTAGCCGGCCAAGATCTAACCTTATACCTGTGTCAACTCTTGGCGGACAATGATCACTTTTTGGTGGGCACAGGTAGGAAATTGCTGTTCTTGCCCAGATAAACTAGTCCCTGGGATGTAACATTCTTCTTTGCTTGTTCAACCTACAGTCTTCGGTGTGTAAAACTAAGGCCACTTGACTTTTATCCAAGTTCTAAAGCAACCCTATCTATATAGAGGGAAATTTAGTGGGTTGATGACAAGGGCAATGATGATGATCATGATGGTGATGATGGTGGTGATGATGGTAATGGTTATGATGATGATGAGCGAGCTAAGCTTTATAGAGAGCTTACCTTATTTGATTGGGCCAAGTAAACATTTCACATATATTCTATCATTGCTTCTTGATATAACCCTATGAGAAGAAACAACCATTTTCCATTGCAAGAAGAGGCTTAGAAAGGTTAGGAGATTTGGCCAACATCCCACAAGCAGTAGGGTTAGCAGCTGGGATGTGAACCCGAGGTCGCCAGATGAGGCAATGCCTGTCCCACTTGTCACCGGTTCCTGGACTAGCAGGGCTCCCATTCCCAACAAGCCCATAATTCTGTGTTGGCTCTTTGGTCTTCCCAGGCAAGAGGTCTGTGTCAAAAATAAGCAAAATGGGGACCCTAAAGAATAACAGCAATTAGAGGAAAGGTGAGGATTGATTGGGACAAGGTCAAAGAATATTATCGACGCCTCCCACTCCGCAAGATCATTATGTGCATTATTTTCTCTCATTCTTACAACAGGCCTGAGAGTGATGATTAATCCCATTCTTGCAGAGGAGGAAAGGGAAATATAAGAGGATAATGGAGTTGCCTAAAGCCAGGAATTTGGTAGATGGCAGAGATGGGATTTGAACCCAGATTTGTCTCACCAAAGTCCTGACGAGGTGAAAAAAGGAAAACTTTCAGGGAATGTAGTGTCCCAGAGCCAGGGAGAGGGAAGGAGTGATTAACACCCTCCACTGCTGGAGGGCAAGGGGTCAGGAAAGGACTGAAAAGTGTCCCCAGGGTCTTGGAACTCGGGGGACAGAACAGACCCATGCGAGAGCAGCTTAGGTGGAGCGAGGAAGATAGAAGCCAGACATCAGGGGGCTGGAGGGCAGGTGGGATTTCCAGGTGAGCAGTGCCGGGAGTTCCCTCTGGTCCATGCTCAAAAACAGTGGCAGACAAAATGTAAAACATAACACCAAAAGACACAGCTAGGTTTAAAACCTGTTGTCAGCCACCCAGAAAGGGGAGGGGTAAAACCTTCCAGAGATTTCCAGGTGAGGGGCTTCGATCGGCTGCAGGCAATTCCACAGAGCAGCGGGCAGCTATGAGCAGTCAGCGGGTAAGAGAGTTGAGTCCGGCCGTCCAGCCCCTAAAACACACGCCACGTACAGTAGAGTCTCAGCTTACAAATGCTGACGTGTCTAAGCCCTCACATCCTAGTTGAGGACAACCCCATTCTACTGTTTGCTCCCACAAACTGGGGCCTCCGCGCCCGGCCCAGACTAAGAGAAACTGGACAGTGAGACGAACACAGAAACAGCTACCACAGTGCCCTCCCACCCTGACCACGAGGCGCTCTGGACAACTCAGCTCTTTCCTACCCCGTCCTACCTGGCGCTTTTCCTGTGTCCCACAGCTGGCCGGGAGTACATCAGGGACGTGAAGGAGAAGTGTTGCTATGTGGCTTTGGACTTTGACAAGGAAAAGGCGAAAACCAACTTGCCTTCCTGCCAGCAGAAGTACCAGCTGCCTGATGGCCAGGAGATCACCCTGGGGCAGGAGCGCTTCCTCTGTCCCGAGGTGCTCTTCCAGACGGACCTCATAGGTGAGTCCGCGGGAGGGGACAGAAACTAGCCCAGACGGGGCGGTTGAGCTGTGAGGAAGAAGGGACAGGGGCAGCCAGGAGTGGATTCTGGTTTGAGCGGCAAATAGGCGCCCATTTCAAAAGCTCCTCTGCTATCAGCCATCACTTACTAAGCACCTACTGTATGCCTGCTGCTTTTCTGACCACTGCAGGTAAGTTATATCCTTGGATCCTTCCCCAAATCTCATGTTATCCCTTTTTACAAAGGAGAAAGCGCACTGAAGAGTGTTAAATCATTTTCAAATGTGCTCAAGGACCACACTGGACTGCACGTCTTCCCTCTCATGATGTACTGTTTATACTCTGCCTACATGCAGAATAATGTGAAATATAAAAATTAAGACAATTAAAACAGGAAAGTAACAACCCTACATTGGGAGGGAGCTTTAAAAATGTGGCTGACCCAGAGATTTTAAATGAACGTGGCGTTGACTGAACTCTCTGGCAGGTGAGGCAGAACAGGAACAATGACAGACCATAGAACCCCGATTCATTGGGAAAGTGACATCTGCTGGGAAGTCATGGAAAACCAAATATTCCCTGGAAACAAATTCTTAAAGCATAATAATTCGTTACATTCACAAGGGACAAAGGGGGGAGTTCAGCGTGGGGAAGGAGCCATGTCCCGAGGATGAGGACCTAGTAAGCACGTGACTGTTGTATGAGTTAGTCGGGTTGGTCTTCGTTTCCCCCGTTAGCCTGTGCAGGGGACACTGTGGTCTTAAAGACCTGGCACGTGCACCAGAAATATCGAGGGGATAAATGGAAAAGTAATGGAAGTTCTTTGGTCACCCAGCCCCAGAACCACGACGCTCGAGGTCATTCCTGCCGGCCCGTCCTCAACGCCTCCTGCGATTAGCTCCTCAGTCCTTGGCCCAAGGTCACTAGGCAGGTTTTCCCCAGAGATGAGCACATCGAGGCCCTGACGGGCGCTGCCTCCCCTCCCGGAAGCTCACAGCATAGAACAGAAAAAATACAGCACAAGCGTCTTTTGAGGGCCGTTCCTATTATACTTGAGTTGATCTATGTGGTCAACTGACTCAAGGAAATGAATCAGAATCGTTTTTCAAAGGCCGCCTGAGTGAGGATGCTGCCTCTACAGAAATCTTTTCATAAAATAACTGATACCAAGGCGTTAAAAATTAATAATCGTCAGTAACGTTGGAATATAAATTCTTTCGGATGAGAGAGGAGAATTAATATTTATTTCTTCAGTCTCGAGCGTTGAGTCCTGCAATGGGGCTGGCAGTCCACTCACTCACCTTGTTGAAACGCCAGGGGCCTCATGGTGCCAACGTTGCCCACTGCCCGCTGCCCGCTGCACTCAGAGCCACCTGAGACCGGGGCTGGGGGGTCCCACCAGCCCAGCACCCTCAGGAGGAAGGAGGAGACGGGGCACAGCCCGCCTCTGGCCTCCAAAGTTCTTTCTCTCTGCCCATCCCAACAGGGAAAAACACGCTTGGCATCCACATGACGGCCTTCCAGAGCGTCACCTCCTGCAGGCCCGCCCTCTGGAACGTGCTCTTCAGCCACATGATATTGTCTGGAGGGACTGGCACCTGCTCCGGCCTGTGCTCCCGGATGAAGAGAGAACTGTCTGGCCTGGTGTCCCCTGAACTCACCGTGAAGGTAAGATTCTGCCAACCCCTCCTCGGGGGGCTGCCCGAGTTCATTCCACAGATATTTCTAGAATGCCCCAATGTGCTCGGCATGGTTCCCGGTGCTTGGGGAAGCACAGTCCTTGGGGTGTTTGTTCTAGTGGGGGAGGAAGCTGTGAGCAGGACACGGGAACACGACGTGGCGGTGAGGCCACGTGGGGGGGGTGTGAGCAGCGGGGGAGGCGCAGCCAAGGAGGGAGGGGGCAGGGTTGGGGTGCTCGGTGCAGGGTGCTCAGAGTGGGTCTTCTCCAGGAGTGCAAGTGGGTGAATCCTTGAGGGGAGGTGAGGGGTGGACGTCAGGGGAAGCCTGTCCAGGCAGGGCAACAGCCCATGCGGGGCCGGGGCTCTTCTGGAGGAAAGGCAAGGAAGGGCCACTGGGGCGGCGTGAGCGAGGGCAGAGAAGCCGAGTGAGGCTTTCCCCCTGCGGGGGCTGGACACCCTCGGAAGGCTTGAGCAGCGGAGGGACACGATGCAGGTGGGCCCTGGAGGACAGCTGAGGTTCCACATGGAGCATGGCTGGCTGGAGCTTGGGACTGTCTGGATGTGGCTGGCTGGTGGCAGGAGGGACGGGGTCACCCCCCCACTCCAGCTGAGCTCAGCAGCTGTCCCAGTCTCTTCTGGGTAACTAACAGTGATCTTCGCCCCTTGGGGGCCCCGCACTGAGGGTTGTCCCCGATGTACACCCCCCTTCTCTGGCCCGCTCTCTGCCTGCCTCTGCCGCTACTGGCTCTCCGGGGGCAGGAGCTGCACGGTGTCCCTTGTCTAGCCGGATCTGAATCCTTCCAGTCTCACCAGCTGGCCCTGGAGCTGGCTGCAAACTCTGTTGACCACCCGCGTGGCACTCTGTGGCGTGGTCTGCTGCTGCGGGCTCACAGGGGACCCTGGCCAGATGGACCCCAGCCTCCTCGGGCCTGTCGGCCAGAGTCCTCCGCTGTCCTGTGCATCCCGCACGGGGGCGGGGGCGGGGCAGCCATCTCAGAGCTTCCCTCCCCATCTCTAGACCGTCTCATTGCCATTGTCCCCTCTGCTTCTGCCGCCCAGCTCTGGAAGGGACACTCTGCAAGGCGACGTCCCCCCAGGGTCCAGAGGCAGGAGGCATGGACTCGCTCTCCTTTGCCCCCAGAGCCCCAGACTTCTCCAGAGGATTCTTGCACACACCACCCTCAACCCACCTGGGGTTTCAGGTCGGCTGCCGGCAGGGCCCTCCCAGAGAGAACTTTCTGGCGTGCATGCCTCCTTGATGTATCTTCTGCACGTGCTCAGACTCCCCCACCTGTCTGGCGGTGTTCCCTGCATCCTTCCTTCCTCCTCCTTACCATGTCCACTCCATTTGCAGACCAGGGTGACACGTGACAGTGAACACATAGCAACGATCCGTGCTCCAGAGCCACAGGGAAGAATCAGGAATCTCGTGGAAAGACAAATGCATCAGCTGGTGTCACACAAAAATGTTCTCCCAGAGCTTCCCCCTCCCTAAGCCTTCAGCCCTCTTTATATACGTCATAAAAATCCACATAATACTGGGAAGCCATGATCCATTTCCTTCCTGCCTAAGTCTGCAGCCCTCATTATGTCACCTTACCTAATACCACAGGCATTTATATAATGTTAGAAAATTGTCACCCCTCCCGTCCTTGCTCTCTGGAGTCTTCAGCTCTCGTCACGTATTCTGTTTCTGGTATTCCTCTGTCAGCTCCCCGGATCTCTCAAGGCTTTTATGCATAAGGAACATTTGCTAAATCAGAATGGAAGGCCACTGCTTAGCCCAGTACAGAAAACGAATTAAAACTGAATATCGTACTTCTGTAAGTTTCTTGACCACATTGCAAAGGGGATCTCGTGGGCCATCTTTGTCCTGCCAGCATATGGCTGGACGTGCTTTGGTCCAAGCCCTTCCATCCTTCCGAGTCCTCAAGGTGGCCTCCACCGCCCCTACTAGCCCCAGTAAAACCTGCTTTATATGAAGCTTGATGGTAACACCCATTGCCTGTAACTTTGTTGTGACTTAGTTCTTCTCTGCCTACTTTCTCTACTGCCCGACCCATCTCTGGAAGGGGTAGGGAGGCGGATCCACCTGTACCCATCCATAAAGCTCATTGAATTGTTCGCCTAAAGAAGGGATGATTTCTCCCCTCAGATGAGCCCATCCGCCTTGAGAGAACAGCGCGTTCCAATGGGGCCAACTTTTCAAATAATTGTTTCTCCCAACAACCTAAACCACGCTGTGACGAATGTTCTTGAGCAAAAATTGTGGCCATTATATCCTCTTATCTCTTTAGAGTGGTTTTCCCCCCTTAGAATCCATTTCTAGATGTAGATTTTCACAGCCAGAAACGCATACACAATTGGAGGCTTTTTGAACATTGGGGCAGGTTGCCCGTGGAAACATCTGGCCTCTCAATGCATGCCGGTGGGGACGCGACGGCCCAGGACCCCCGTCCACGCCAGCACGGGGCCAGCATCTTTGTTGCTCTTTTCTCTTTTTCTTTAAAACATATTTTGAAGAAAAGCTAGAACAGAGGCTCCCGGGCACCTGGCGTCGGCTGTTTCTCCACCTGATGTACGGACCCTACACATACTTTTCCCCCCTTCTGACTCTTTCTTTCCATTTTTCTTAAAATCGTAGTGACAAGTCTCTTAATCAATACCAGCAAGTAGTTTCCTAGCCAAGCACAGTTCTGTAGGGCAACGGAGCCCGTGGGCACCTGGCCAGGCGTCTGAGAACTCGTCTGCCCCACGCCCACCTGCCCCTGGAGCTCAGGTTTTCCAAATCCCGGTTCAGAGCTGTGTCCCTGCAGACCACTGAGTGACACGTCTGCCTTCCTGCGTCTCAGAATAATGCCCACGTTCTACTATTACAGGCCCAGGACCTTAAGAAAAGTGAGTGAACGGGCAAGAATGACAACTCTCTGACCTTGAGCAAGTGACCTTAACCCTCCTGAGCCTCTGTGCCCCCACTGGACAAATGGGTGTGGAGAGTTTCACCTCCTCCCAGCCCAGGGGTGACCTGACTTGGTGTGGGAAACGCTGCTCTGTCTCCCAGAATAGAAGCCGAAAGACATATATGCTCATAGATTTGGGCATGAAAGGAAGAGCCAAGCAAAAGTGAGAGAAAGTCTTCAAAGCTCCACAATACAATGCAGAAGGAATTTCTCTGGGGTATTTGATTACCGGTGATTGATTGATTTTGCTTAGCTGTGCTTTCTAATTTTTCTACAAAAGACACATGCCTTATGCATATTCATTATATATGTATAAAATGTGTCATAGTTTTTTAAATGCCAAGGGTACGAGTCCTCTGTGCTCCTGTTCATTTTATCTGCTAGTTTAAAGCCACAGGAAGTAGGTGTGGACTGTTCGACATCTCTAACGGCAAATGATAAATTGTGTTTGCCAGGAGGGGCGGCAACTGCCCATGAAGTTCTCTCAGGGTGGACATTTTGCCACCCCAGTTTAGAGTAGCATTTTGATCTTGGTTTCTTCCCTTTTCTCCACCCCTCTCCTCCCTCTCCCTTCCCCTCCCGTCCCCCTCCCCCACCCCTCCCCCACTCCCCTCTGTCCTCTGCCTCCTCAACCCCATCCAGGTGTCCACCTGCCAGTATTCCGCCTATGGCGCTTGGGTGGGCGGTTCCATCCTGTGCTCGCTGTCTACGTTCAAGGACATGTGGGTCACCAGAAATGAGTACGAGGAAATGGGTTCCTCTATGGTCAGAAGAAGAAGCTTCTGATTTGTGGCTTTGTGGACCCCATGGCCCGTGCCATCAATACCAGCTCCAGGCTGAGCCTCAGCTCAGCGAACTGATCAGAGCTCAGGACCAACTCAGACGCAAGGGCTCTTCCAACCCCCAGATTCAATAAAAAGATCAATAAAGGACAGACTCTGCCTCTTCATCTGGGCAAGGCTGGCAGCAGCCTATGACACTCGCTACACAGCATCATAAGACCCGCTCAGCATTCACGCAGGGCAGTGAGGGAGAGGGGATTCCTACCTTTCCCTGTGTGCTAGTCAGGAGGGCCATGCTATGCTGCAGTAACAAACATCCCCCAAAGCTCAGTGCCATAAAACAAAAGTCTACTTCTCACTCATGCCAC
>JAQIFY010004872.1:0-11449 GCA_028533085.1 Varecia variegata | reverse complement strand
AAAAAAAAAAAAGAAAGAAAACTGACGAGGTTATCATTGTTCTAGACGGAGGTTATGAGAGAGAGAGAGAGAGAGAGACAAAGAGAGAAAGAGAGTTATAAGTGGGTCCAGGAGGGCAATGGCATAGTGGGGAAGCATTGAGAGCACTGCTCATATGGTTTTAGAGACAGCCAACATTCAAGGCAAGATGGGACAGAAAGGACCAAGATCGACTGGGTATTCTGAACTGTGCCAGACACTGCGCTGAGATGTTTCTAGACAATACCTCACAAATAACCTTAGAAACATTATCTTAGTTCTGCAAAGCAAGTAATAGTTCCTTCCCCTCTTTTACAAATTGTGAAACTGAGAAGTAGAGAAATGAAGTCACTTGCTCACACAGCTAATAAGCGGCAGAGCTGGGATTCAAACCTGAGACTGTCTAATGCCCAACTGATGCCCTTAGCTGCTTCACACTGTTGCCTTTCCAAAAGATAAACAGGCATGGAAGGATCTGACCGGTCTTGTGCAACCTCTATCTTCTTCTGTCTCTTTTTTGGTGAAAATCTCACATTAAACAATATAATCTAACAAAGCTATTGTACCTGTCCCCGTTACTCAGAGGTCCGTGTTAGCACCTGCAAATTCCATCTAAAACTGTCTCATTTTAAAGAGACAAAGTGGCAGGAACATGACCTATAGACATTAGTTTGGGTATATGTGTTTGGTCAGTAGAGGTAAGAGCCAGGACCAACGCAGAGAAGGACGTTTTCTAGGCTATTGGAGATAAGCGATCGGTCTCTAACACAGTCAGAAGCTGAACAACGTTGGGATGTCCAGACTGATAGCAACAGGAATGACACAATTTTGAACTTCTGGGTCCAAAAATTATCACTAACTTTGAGTAAGTAGGAGACAGATGGGTTGCTCAAGACTCACTTACGTTTAGGGGGACTGAACTCCAGAAACATTAAAAATGAGTGTAAAAAATTATAAGTCTAGCAGCCACTTAGATAAACCAACAAAATGCATTCTCTGCCCAGAAAAGTCTTTTTTGGGCTTTTCAAAATTCAGGTGATTGTGAAAGATAAGCTACAAATGTATATATATTAAATTTGGTTGTCAACAATAAATCCTGTTGGAAGACAAAAACTCACAATGACATTGTAGGGGCTTTAGGTTCTTCTAAGGAAAAATGATTTTTTTAAGCATTAAGGTTTTACTGTTCTCTGCGAGAGGGAGATTGAACCAGAGGGAGAGTCATAATTGAGTTTAGGAACAGATCTGGCAGGAGGGCAGAAAGGTGATCAAGGAGAGGATTGGTGGAGAGTAATTACGTAACTGTGAAAGCATTTACAGTTCCACTGATGCTGTGTTAGAGGCAGCTGGCCGACTGGTGAGGCAGTGAGGCTGGGGGAGAGCAGGAATCAGGATTTACTGGTACTTAACACTATGCCAGACACGGTGCTAAGTTATTTCTAGACATTATCTCATTTAATTTTTACAACAATCCTATAATACCTGACAATATTATGATATCTGGGGGTATTATCCCCAAGTTACAGATAAGGAAACAGATATTCAAAGAATGTGAGTGACTTGCACAATATCACACAGCTAATCAGTGCTAGAGGCTGGATATACATCCAGATTTTTAGTTTTTTTTACCCCAGTGCCCATGCTTTTTCAACTAGACCACCCTGACTCAGGCTCCCTTATATCAAGAACATTCTCTGATATACGAAAACAAAAATAACTTAGGACAAATACTAATGGCATAGGTAGACCATACAGGCTGGACTTCAATAACAATGTGGAAGTAACTGAATTGCTTTCTAATGTGAGTTTCACTAAACCAGCCATGTACGGAGTCATTAGTGTTAAGTCACAGACATCATCACAGCAGGGCATGGGGTCTGTACTCACGTCTTCCTAGTGGTATCTACTACGGCCCCACCTTCTACCTCTCCTCAAGTTTCCAGTGCAATCTTCCCCGGGAAAACAAGGATTGAGATAAAGGCAGGCAGAGTGTGAGGAAGAAAAGAGGCTGTACAAAGGCAGACACAAAGCAAACACTGCAGATCCAACACTGTCAGCCTGTCACTTGTCGAATCACAGAAAGTGTACAAATCACTCTGTGAGCTGAGGCCACAAGGCACCACTGTCCCCATTCCCCCATTGTACCCTATGCACAGCACTCTGATAAAAGTTGTCACCTTCTAATTCAGCAGCTCTTGCTCCTTCCCTACACTGACTGACTGAATGAAAATTATTTGAGAATTAAGAACATCCAGAGAGCAAAATGACCTGAGATACGGATGATGGAGATATAAAATAGACAAGCTTAGACTCATTTCAAATGATGAAAGCCAGATGGCAACCTGTGTGTCTTTTTAAAGGATATATACAATAGAAACAAATATTTTTTCCATAGATGAATAACTCTTTAAGTAAAAACTGGTGACCATAAACAGCACTATTATAAACTCAAGAAAATATGTGGCCACCTTAGTCTGTCATGTCCTGCACCTCCTGCCAACACTGCTCTGCTTGGGGCATCTGACAGCAAACCACTCACACTCCTTCGGCCCTGCACTCACCTGCTACAGTAAAAGCAGATCAGATATGACATGCAGGAGATGAGATGGAAAGCATCTGGGACCAAGAAGAAAGAAAGCTGGAACTAGTCAAGCATGGAAACAAAGAATCCAGAGAGGGAGATGTCAGTCTGCCCGGCTCTCTGAGGCATCAGCAGGTGCGCTATAGTTGCTAAGGGCCAGCACGGAGCACGTACAGATGGAGAACAAGTGCCCAATCACGGATGTGCCAGGGACCAAGCAGCAGGCTGTGCAGAGGCTACCAGTGCAGAGTGACTGAGCAGATTCTAGCATGGACAGTAAAATGGCTTTACTCCTGACATTGTACATAGGACCAGATGGGATCCAAAGCCAGGGGACATGGAAAAGACAGTACATAGCCAAAACCATAGCTAACCAGGTCAGCAAGTGAAGAAATAGTCATGTGAGCAACAGGCACAAATATAAACTAGACAGACCTTCCGTTGTGTCATGCCAACCTTGACATGGACAGAACACTAGAGAATAAAGATGTTCTGTAAAGTAAAATGAAAAATAGCATTTATTGAATGCCTATTATGTTCCAGGTACTTTATGTGCATTATTAACTTTTTCTCAACTGAACCTCACAGTAACACAAGGATGTAGGTATAATTATTTTTCCTATTTTATAAATCAGGAAGCTGAGGCTTAGGGAGATGAGACAACTCATTCATGGTCACACATACAATAACAGGTGGAAGCAGGACTTGAACCCAGGTTCTTCTGATCCCAAAGCCCACAGCTTAAGCCTTTTTTCTACATGTGAGTCCCCTCAGCAGGCCCAGTGGACTGGGGATGACTCACTTGGGGATTAGTCCTGTGGGAACCTGTTACAGAAGAAGGTGATAACAATTCACTGGCCACACGCTCACAAGACCCCCAACATGAAAAAGTACACTCTGGGCCAGTCACAATACTGAAAAATGAGGAACCCAGTCCAAGGGGAGAGCTACTCTTTGGCACCGGATTCACCTGGGCTACAAGATCAAGGTACATTTATTTGTTCACATTTGTATAAACAGACATCCTGAAATGTCCAAGCACCAATTGACACATTACTACAGAGAATACTAAGCTATCGATTCCAGCCTCCCAGCTCTCCTTAGCTTGAGTCACCACCACGTTTTTAAAATCTATTTCTGTGTACCAGGGTATCAATAGCACCAAGCAACAAATTGTTCTGAGTAAATAATTTCGTCTTTAAGCTCTTCAAGTGATAACTGACATTAAAGATGTTTTAAAAAAATAAAGATGTCAGGTCATGTCCTCAAGCCTTGACTTTACAAGGGACCCTAATAGGAAAGGATCGTTCACCACTCACCACCCCAACACACATATGTTCAAGTACTCTGTACAGTGACAATGTTGATATATTCATTCTTGAGCCTTGAACCTGGAGGACTTTGAGTCAACCACCTAATCTAATCTTAGCCAGACTATTTTACAGTTCCAGCATTAAATAATAGCACCGGGGTGCATTTGTTTGTGCCTAACAGACTAAGGGTAATAAATGTTAAATAAATAAGACATCCCAGTGTTCCACAGCCCCCTTCTTTATAGTATTAAAATGGTTACTTCATCCCCTAAAGTTCCCAAATAAGAAAAACAGTCCATGCTTTATTATAAGCAATAACAATTTCTCCTCCCATCTAGAAACGCATGCCATTGCCCGGAATGAGGTTTTATTTCAAGAATTAGATCACCTTATACTCTGAAGCATAACTGTGTTCTGGCTGCCTATGTTTTTCAGGGAAATCACAATCCACTTTGAAAATTTACACACATTTGTCATTTTAGAAATAGTTCTTTGCTTTGGCTTTTGAGAAAGTAAAGGATTTTTCTAAGGACAGTGTCAAATAGCCCTGTGATTACACCCATTTTGCTGTGCTAATCATTATCTTCCATTACCAGGCTACAGACAACCATCAGTTTTGAAAACAGACACTTTATGGAAACTAAAACATGAGTCAGGAGGCAAGCAAGTTCTCAGTGGCGTTTGCATGTGTCATTTTATTCCAGGCAGTACCTGTGGCATTTCTGCAGGGTGGGCTTGCTTTTATTGGCTGCCAGGGCCGTTGTGGGAAGACACTAGAACTTAAAGATCTAACTGAAAAGTACTGCACAGCTTCTGTTAAAACAGTTGGATGCCCAAAACTATGCCACACAGAAGACTGTTTTGTAAAACTCCAAATGAAATGAAAGATTATGTCTCTCTTACTAGAAGCCCCTCTCATTCCAGAACCAGCTGTTAAAGATATTGGTGTATCTGGGGCCTCCTTGGAGTTCTACAGAAGAAACTCTTCAAATAAACAAACTTTTGGAGGGGCGGAGGGCAGCAGGATTGCGAACAGTAGTGTGCTTTTTAATGACCGAGGCTGAATATGCTTTCCTCTGGTTTTCTTTTATGTTCCTTCATAAAGCATTTTCCATGCTTTCCTGCTATTTTGCAGCAGCATTTTTTTTTCTCTAATATACTTAGGTTGCCAAACTAAAAAAGAATCTCTGCCCCCATGTACTCTGTTTAGTTGAAAGACGAGTATCAACTATTGCACGCAGGAGAATGAGCCAGCAACCTGCCACAGAAGTCAAGTTACAAAAGGCCCCCTTCAGAGGCTGTCAATTTCCAGGGCCTGATGCTCTGTGACCAGATACGTCGGTTCCCAGTGCACCTGGGTCTCCCTGGGTTGCTAGCAAGGGTTGTCAGCACAACACTTCAGGGATCCAGCCATTGTATTTACATTTTAATAATTATTTTGTTTTTATTGCTTTTTCTTGTTTGTTCTCAGGGCTTCTAAGAAAGGGAGAGACACAGTAATAAACAAGTCATATTAGGTAGAATTAGCTACATTTAAGTGAACTGAAATTTGGACTAGGAAATGAGAGCTGGAATTTTTCAAAAGGACAAATATTTAGAAGGCTACAAATGTGATTTGCATAGGTTTTATTCTCCTTGCACTTTGTACACGGAGCAATTCCCCACTGTCCTGTTTACTGACTAAAAAGGGTATAATTGGGTAACAAACAAGCACGAGAGTGTCTGCTGGATTCAAGCCCCTGACACCCTTTTTTGGGGACAGGTTTATGTAAATCTAAGGAATATGAGAACACAGACGTAAGAGGAGACTCTTCAAAAAGGTAACTCAACTTTTAGATTCTTTCATCCCATTTCAATCTCACTTGTATTCCTTATGCAAAGTGTAACAGTCTTCTCAGTTTCAAAGCTTCTTCACTTTTGTGGAAATGCTGAGGGCCTTCTTCTGCAAACACAAACAACCACAGGTCCAAGGACCTCAGATGAGTAGGCAGATTCATTGATCGAAAAAGCATAAGGCCTCTGTTAGCCCTGTCCAGCTTGTTTAAACTTTGCTTCCCTCATCACACATTTTTGGGGAAAGTATTGAGGATTCTAAACTGTAGAGGGTACCTGTGACACTGGTGGTTACTGTCAGTGCATTTTATGGAGCATATAAAATAGGCAATGGTCTTTTTTATTTTAGGGTCCAATGCTCAGTGCAACAATGTGTGCATGTATGGGGGAAAAATGACTTTGGAGTGGGAAGATTAGCTCTGACCAGCTACAAACTGAGATTTGACACTCAAAACAAAAAAACAAAACACAATTCTATGTACTCACACTCACACAATAAACTCACACTCATCCCATTAACTGATAACATCCTCAATGAAGAGATAAGGTTCATTTATAACTAGCGCTATTATATGCAGTTAACATGTTAAAGCATATCAAAAACCTGCTTAGCATAGTTTAGGATCTAAGCTATGGTAAAATTTTTCTTGCCATCTTTTTCACACTCTTTAATGTTAACTTAGGAGAAGTTGTCTTTGCTGGCTATTCAAAACAGATTTTAAATCAGTCCATATGAAGTGATCATAAATACTCAGTTGCTACAAAAAAAATTCACAAGGTTTCTGAATCAAGTCACACTTGTAGGTCCTTTCTCCAGCCCTATAAGAAATTGTTCTAGTGATATTTTTCTTTCTTTAAAAAAAAAATACATTCTCTTCTCTTAAATTAGAAATTGTATTCATCATGGGAAATTTGGAAAATACAGAAAAAATAGTCAAACCCCTATTAAGAGACGATCTTTGTTAACATTTTGGTATTTTCCTTCAGTACTTTTTTTTACTATACTTTAAAATTTCTTAAAGTTGATCCATCACACATGTACATTTTTTATTTGACATTACAACTTAGATATTTATCTGTGTTATTTCATAGTCTTCCTAAATTTGTATTTGTGTTGTCTATAAAATATTCCATTTTAAGGATGAAGCAAATTTTAACTGTTCTTCAGCTGTTACATTTTTCATTTATTTTCAATATTATAAATAACATTGTAATGACTAGTTTTGAACATAATGCTTTTTCAGATACTTGATTTTTTTGAGGATAGATTGTGAGAAGTAAAATTAGTCAAAGGGTAATTTTATGGTTCTTGATGTATACAGTATTGCCAAATTCCTTTTGAAAACTGGTACCAAATTATTTTCCCACAGTGTATGAAAATACATTTTCATTGTGTTCTACCCAGTATTCTGTTAGTTTTCTTAAAATCACTAATTTAAAAGGCTAAAAATATTATTTCATTGTTTTGAATTGTATATATTTGACTGTTACCAGGATTTAAGATTTGAAATGTTTTTTTTTTTTTTTTTTTTACAAATTATGTGTTTTGGCCCTTGGCTTATTTATTACAGTCCTGAAGTTTCTTTCTTATTGATGTGTTTGAATATTTTATGTATTATGGTATTATTGATTATAATTTCACTGGAATTCCTTCATATACTGTAAATTAAATTCTGTGATTTTCCTATCTGTAGTTCTTAGTCTTTAGTCTTCCTGCTAACATTTCAAAAGATGACTTTGGATTTCAACATAATAGAAATGAATTAGGAGAATTAAAGAAAAATGTGTCAGGATAGTTAAATCCAAAATGTAATTCCATCTCTAAGGTTATAAATTCAATATTACTATTTCTCAACACATACCAAAATTTCTTCCTAAGTCTGATTAGTAAAGATAGGTACAGACATCCTAGATGATAGTGATAATGACAGTCAACAAAAGAACTTATAATAGTGTTTAGCACAGTGATAAGGTTCAAGATAGATGCTCCATAAACATATGCCCAGCAATGAGAATTATTTCCCCACCCCTTGGTTTGGCTAAATGAGCGACAGCACAATGTAAAAGGTCCCTTCCAAGCAAAGGATGTCAGCATGCATCCATGCTTGTCTCAGGTCCTCACGGATCCCTCAGTCATCAAATTCATTTGGCTAAGGGTACAGATGACTGAAGATTGAGTCAGGCAGCACCAGGCCACTAGGGAAATGAACATAGGTAACCTCACAGTGAAAATCTAGTACATCAAAGCAGGTGACAGCTGAAGAAGAGGCCAAGAATTTCAGGCTTCAGATGAAATATATAGGGGCTTATATTGTGTAGAGACCTAGGAAATAAAGTAAAAATAATTGAAGACCAATTTTATTCACCTAAAACAAAAACTTCAGATTAATAACACCTAAACTGTATACACAGTGCTTTGAGGTGGTTCAAAATGTTTTACATATTAATTTCCTCAGTTGGTCCTCCCCAAAATTCAGTGTGTATGATTACATTCATTTTATTGATGTGACAACTAAGGAAGAGAAGTTCGTGGAGGTGTCCATAATCTTAGCACTTTTAACTTGCAGTGGAGGAATCTAAGTCAGACCAGTCAACTCTGTGACCTCACCAATGATTCCTAAGCTTGCGATAGCCCTTATTCTCTGGCTGGATACTGGTTCTCAACTTCTCCAGAAATTCTGCCATATCTAAAACCTTGATTCATACAGAGTCAACAAAAGACTACCTTTTTCTCCGTGAGATAAGTGGAAATTTGGGAACAAATAGCTTCTTTGGTGGACATGTTTCTTCATTCTGTCCCTCAGTATGACCTGGACTATCCTCTCCCGACTTAGGGAAACCTCCATGGAGGACTGCATTGGGATAGCGACAACCTAGGAAGCGTGTCCATAGTTTGAAGGACTTCCCTGAAGACCAGGGAAGTATAACCTTCTGAGGATGCCTCTTCTGCAACATCTAGAGAAAGCTCAACCTGCCTTCTTGCCCTAACCTCTTAAAATTCAAAAGTAGAACCAGCATCTGCTTTCAAGAAAAAAGACATGAGGTAAAGAGGAAATGCCCCTCTGTTAGAATCTATAGAAATTCCTAGGGCTCTATAAAAGGCAGGTAAATTCTATGCCTCAGGGGTCTGAAGGATTTCTGGTTCTCCCAGAAAAATATCATGGGGATAACTATGGCTGAGAAAGTACTTATGATTATGGATCCTGGATGGTCTTGGCCACACATGGATCTGAAAAAGTCAAACATTTATAAAACAATCAATCACCATCTAAGGATCAGAATCTTAGACAGGTGTACCAGAATACAACCCCACAGAAGAAAGACTGCTGAGAAAGACTGCTCAAAGTTCCGATAGCTTTGCTAAAGTGTTCTATTTTTTTTTTCATTAAAAAGGTATCACAGAATAGTCATTAAGAATTTGGGCTTAGAATTGACTTTGTTTTAAACAGAAAATGCCTATAGTTTGATGACCCAAAGATAATAAACAATATAATTATAAAAAAAAAAAGAATTGACTTTGTTAAAATCTAGGATGTATCACCTAACATACTAGGGAAAAGTTATGCGACTTTGGCAAGAGACTCAGCTTCTCTAAATAAGCCTCAGCTTCCTTATCTGGAAAACAGGAATGATGCAGTAGTACCAGCCTCATGGGAATGAGGATTAACTGGAAAAACCTTGTAAAAGTGTCCAGTAGATACCAAACACCCAATAAATGTAAGCTTTTGCTATGTTAGTATTATGTACTTGCTTTAAAGCCAATCCTTTATTCCATAGACTATTCTTATTTATTATAAGTCTTTTAATAGTTTTTTGGTTTGTCTAGTAAACAGCAAAGAACATCAGTAAACTAAAATGAGTTGGAGACCAGTACAATGACTGCATGAGAAGTAATAGCAAGCAAATAACTAAATCAACGTAAGAGAAAGTTTTATCACAACAGAATGCAAGAATAAACCTCCAGTAATCAAGGAAAGCTTCAATGATATTTCATATCTCCCCATTCAAAAAAGCAAACATTTTCCCCTTGCTATCCTTTAGCTTCATTATAATGTAAATATAGGAAGAGGCTTTTAAAATTTAATCTTACTTGGCATTCTTTGTCCTTTTATGACTATGAATACTCGTGTCTTGCCTTAATTCTAGATAATGCTCAGAAATTTTGTCTATTTTCTCCCATTGGAACTATTTACTGATGTGTAATAGAACTTATGTTTCAAAATCTTTTACATTTTCAATTCTTTTCTCTCTTTTATACAGTTAGTAATTTTCTAATTTCTATGATCCAGTTTATTAAGTCTCTCTTTGACAGCATTCTCTCTTTGATTACTTATTCTTTCTATTGAGATTTTTTTTAAAAATCTAAATGATTATACATTTTATTTCTAATAAATTAAATTGGTTCTCTTTTGTATCTGCATATTCTAATTTCATTACTACTTAGTTGTTATTTTATAAACTCCTGTTCTTATTTTTTATTTTTATTGTTTTTGAAAATAATATGGTCTTATTTATTTATTTATTTTTTTATTTCAGCATATTATGGGGGTACAAAAGTTTAGGTTACGTATATTGCCCTTGCCCCCCTGCCCCGAATCAGAGCTTCAAGCATGTCCATCCCCTAGACGGTGCGCATCGCACTCATTATGTATGTATACACCCATCCCCTCCACATCTGCCTGACACCTGATTAATGTTATTCCTAAATATGCTCTTAGGTGATGATCAGTGAAACCAATTTGATGGTGAGTACATGTGGTGCTTATTTGTCCATTCTTCGGATACTTCACTTAGTAGAATGGGTTCCAGCTCTATCCAGGAAAATACAAGAGGTGCTATATCACCATTGTTTCTTACAGCTGAGTAGTACTCCATGGTATACATATACCACATTTTATTAATCCACTCATGTATTGATGGGCACTTGGGTTGTTTCCACATCTTTGCAATTGTGAATTGTGCTGCTATAAACATTCGAGTGCAGATAGTCACAATCCCATTATTGGGCATCTACCCAAAAGAACAAAAGACATTCTATAAAAAAAGGACATACGTTCTTATTTTTTAACTGGTGCTATTTACTTTTCATTTTTTAAAGATTTTAAATATACATATTTTCATAAAAGGGTGTTGTATTTTGTCAAATGCTTTTTCTGCATCTATTGAGAGGATCATATGGTCTTTGGTTTTGCTTCTATTTATGTGATGAATTACATTTATAGATTTGCATATGTTAAACCATCCCTGCATCTCTGGGATGAAGCCCACTTGGTCGTGATGGATTATTTTTTTGATAAGTACTTGGATTCAATTTGCCAGGATTTTATTGAGAATTTTTGCATCTATATTCATAAGAGATATTGGTCTGTAGTTTTCTTTTTTTGTTGCATCCTTTCCTGGTTTTGGTATCAATGTTATATTGGCTTGGTAAAATGTATTGGGGAAAACGCTTAACAAAATGGGCATAGACGGGGCCTATCTAAAAATGATACAAGCCATATACAACAAACCCACAGCCAACATCATACTGAATGGGAAAAAATTGAAAGCATTCCCACTTCGAACTGGAATCAGACAAGGCTGCCCACTGTCTCCATTACTTTTCAACATAGTACTGGAAGTCCTTGTGAGAGCTATCAGGCAAGAGAGCAGAATCAAGGGAGTCCAAATAGGGAAATAAGAGATCAAACTTTCACTCTTTGCT
>JAQIFY010004871.1:0-11449 GCA_028533085.1 Varecia variegata | reverse complement strand
ATTGGTGGAAATCATTAGCTTCTGCCACACTCAAATTTTTATGTCTCATCTGGGTTTGGTGGGTGTTGTAAGAGATAAACACAATTAATTAATCATCACATAATAATCAGTGTATTTGTTGACCTATTATAAGACGCTTCTCTTTTCTTCACCAACATTGAACTATTCTTTGACCTATGATTCTTTGACCTATGATAGTTTGCACCTTCACCCAGATTTCACAGCCCGTCGCCTTAACTCCCTGACATTTAGCAAAGCTGTTGATACCCACTTAGCAATGCTATGTGGCAAGTGATTCCCTTTTCTCAAATATAACTGCAAGCTTAGGCACTTTTCAAGAATTCAGACATATTGATGGCATTAAAAACAATGATAGAGATTCAAAATCCTAGGAAATTGCAATGCCACTGGAAGATGCAGTGACATATAACATAACAAACATCTGATTTATTAATGAAAAGGGAAGACAATAAAATTGTTTGCAAGTATAGAGATGTCACTGACTTAAAAAGACTTCAAGACTATAATACTTCACATTGTTCTGAACTGGCTTTATAGCAGTCTTCATATTTATATTATAATCTAGTACTGAGCTTTCACTATGGGTCAAACTTTTTGGTGTAAGGTATACATCAATAGACAAAAGAAAGCAATAATGAACAAGAAAAGTTTTTTTTCTTTCACGGAGCTGACATTGTAGTGGGCTTGGGCGGAAGTACAGAAAAATCAAACAAACATATAGGATGCTACTAAGAGTAATAAGAACAATGAATTTAAAAAATAGCACAATGGGGAGGAGCTTTATATATTGACAGATTAAGGTGATATGTGTTGAGAGAGATAGGAAACGAGTGGGCAAACCATGAAGCTATCTGGAAGAAAAGGATTCTAGGAAAATGGGAGAGCATTTGCAAATGCTGTGAGATGAGAGCCACCTTGCTATATACAAGGACCAGGAAGAAAACCAATGTCGGTGGAGAAGTTAGGAGGAACATACTAGAAGATGAAGTCAGACAGATGCAGAAACCAGGTCATAGAAACCAGGTCAGCCAGGGTAAGAAACTTTCAGACACACATAAAAGACATACAATAACAAGAATTACTCTCAATTTCCACATATTTTCAGAATGTCATCTTATCAAAATTTAGTAGTCTGAAAAAGCACATTCATGAACCTAAACACAGAGAGAATGAAAAGCTAAGCTTTAGGAAAAACAAATACTACCCAACCTCTACTTCTATTATAATATTTCCACAACTGTATTTGAAAAGAAATAACTGTTCTCACAAAGCACCAAAATGTAGGACTAGAATGCACTGCTTTGAATTATGCCCCATGATGATAATGCCTTGTGGTCTTGTTTATTGTTATGTTTATAGAGCTCTGTACTCTAAACCGTTTTTAGTGGTTTTCCACTCTACCTGGCAGCAACAAGCCACTCTCAGAAGGGGATAATGAAAACAACTCTTGATTCTTCAAATCTGTCATTTGGGGACATAGTTTTTCTCCATTTTAGACAATCAGCCATCCCTTTTTATCACACAGGCATATTTGTGTGGTGATAATATTTTTTGTAGTTTTGATCTTGTCCTGGGTTCCATGATGTAAACCCTTATTTTGTAGCTGGAGTCTTCAGGAATCCTGGAAAAGTAAAACTACAAAGTCTAGGTACACAATGATTTCATTTTCCTCGTGTATCTTATCCAGTTCACAATAATCTCTTTACATCCAAGATATATTTAAGAAACCTTCTTTATCCCTGTATCTCCAGTGTCAATAGTAGTTCCTCACATATAGTTATGGCCTAGCAATATATTTTTACATTCATTTTCATCATATTGTGTTCAAATGGGAGATTTCATTATTCTTATGGCATTCTTTCCCCTAATGTAACATTATGTTTTTCCCAATTTCAATAACTTCTCATTATGAACACTGACTGTATGTTATGACGAGGAGAGGGAAAACGCATCAGAGAGAGAATGGAAGGAACATTACTAATAGAGGCAAGTGAGTGACCTGCAACTTTGATCCTGTTGAAGAAAGGAAAAAGAGTTATAGCAACTAACGCAATTCAGCATTTGCCTACAAGCACTAAAAATCAGGCTTCAGCAAATGGACTGTTGATTGCATCCTCCATGCAGTGCTTTTCTCTATGGGCTTCCACCACCTCAACACTCATCTTTTTTGTTCTTGGAGACTCCACTTTTTAAAAATATATATGTTTTTATGTGTATGGCTCCTCTTTTCTCTTAGTATCTGGTTTCCTGAAAATGTTTGTCTAAAGCTATTTCTTCTGTCCCATTCTTTCCTTTCTGTTTTGCACACTGTGATTATATTTGAGAATCATTCCTAAATGTCTATTTCCATGGCTAATTTTCTTCTATCCTTTGGGTTCATTCTTTCAACACCTTCCAACTGGTTATTTCCAAATGAATGTTGTAGAGGTTTAAGACATATCTATTAAAAGCTAATTCTCTCTTTTTGTTGTTTCATGACTTCAGAATGTTCAATTACATTCTATGACAAGGAGTGCTACGGATTGAAGGAGTGTCATTCTGATGAAAACAGTGATGTTCTCTATATCTCCAGTCTACTACTCTTTACTGTTCTCCAACCTTGACCATGCTCTCAGAGTTCCTCTAGTACCTAGAATATCACCTAACATGAAAAGGTATTACTGTTAAATCTTGGGTTGTGTATCTAGGGACTAGGTGTGGAATCACCCAATGCAGGAGGATCTTCTCCAATCTGCACTAAATAGAGTTTCCATCACCTTTAGGGAAAGGGAAATAAAAATAAACAGATAATTAAGCATGTTTTATTTTTTTAAATGGAGTTTTACATAAAAATAAGTACTTAAAGAGATCATTTAAATCATAAATTTGAGGCACTAACCAGTATTTAATGTACAAAAGACTGATTTAACCAATCAAGTAGCACTCTATAACTTACACTATAAAATTTCTCATTCTATTAAGTATGTATATTGAAGAGTTAGCTATAAACATTTATTTTACCTGATGTCAGCATATGGAACATTTCTTAAGTGATTGAAAATTGATCATGCAAGGCCAACACATAACCTATTAGCCATTCAACAGTTTTCTTTACTAATGCCTCAGTAATCTTTAGGAATTGAAGTAAATGTCAGACTATTTAGCATTAAATATTCTGAAATGGTATCATTTACTTTCATTGAAAATAAATGGCAAAACATCAAATGCTTCTATATAATAGTCACTCTGTGAGTGTGGTAAGTACAAATATTTTTTATTATACTATTAGAAACATTTATCTTACACAGTAGCAAATATAGAGGGAAAGTTAGATAAGGAAAATTACATGGATGCATGTGTCACCCATTGCATTGCTATAATAATTTGGGTAGCAATCTCTTCCAGGAAGCATTTACTGGCCAACAGAAACACTGAAAAAATCCAGCAGTGTTAATGGCTACAGAAATTTACCATGAATCAAAGCATAGTTAGATTGCTCACATCTTACTTAACAGGATGTCTGGCTAAGCAAAGCTGTGGTGTCAGTGTATCTGGAAAGTGGAGTTAAGAAGCACACTTTTCCTCAGTATGTGTTTAAATAAATAGCATACATTTTCTTGGACTAAAAAAGAAAGATGCAGTGAACCTGTAAGTGCTCCTTTCCATACCTTCTATGTGTTTTTACTTCTAATATCTTACACATAAGAAACATTACGCTACAACTGTTGGAGCCATTTTGTCCCCATACTCAGAATTTCCTGGGAGTTTACATTACACTGAGGAAACTCTTAGCCAATGATGAACTGCTGTAGGAGCATGGAAATTCCTTGCCCTCGGTCTTAACAGGGAAAAACACTGAGGCATAATTTACACCCTATACTCCCCTGTGGAATTGTTATGAGGCTGAGACATTGGCTAAAATTGAACCCTTGTTTGCCTTCTTCCCCTTTCTTCTCTTGTATCTCTTACCTTTTAACAATTTTCTATCTGGAACACTTGCTTATTAAATTTGTCACATACTAATATTCATCTCCAGAACTGCTTCTGACATGTATCTATGTTTTTGTTTATTTTAGGGCAGAGGTAACTGGGTGTGCAAGAAAAGGGAGAGGGTCCTAGAAAGCATGGGATGGTAACTGTCCCTACCTACCCTCTTGGACTGACTTGGAATTCCAAAAGACTTAAGCTTTTGGAGAAGACCCTATTTTATGAGCTACTTTTTGAGATACTGAGTACTGTCCATACTTTTGAGACCTAGGTGACAAATTATCAGAGCAAAGTTAGGGAGAGGAGCAATATCCAAATTCTTGTGACAAGCTCAGTAATGCTTGGATACCTCAAGTACTGTTGGCATGTGGAAACAACCCAAGTGCCCATCAATACATGAGTGGATTAATAAAATGTGGTATATGTATATCAAGGAGTACTATTCAGCCACAAAAAACATTGGTGATACAGTACCTCTTGTATTATCTTGGATGGAGCCAGAGCCCATTCTACTAAGTGAAATGTCACAAAAATGGAAAAACAAGCACCACATATACTCACCATCAAATTGGTATTAATTGATCAACACTTACGTGCACATATACTAGTATCAGGTGTCAGGCAGGTGGTTGAGGGAGGAGGGGATAGGTATATTCTCACCTGATATGTGCAGTGAGCACCGTCTGGTGGATGGACAAGGCTGAAGCTCTGACTTGGGTAGGGGAAAGGCAATATATGTAACCTAAACATTTGTACCCCTGTAATATGCTGAAATAAAAAAAATAATAATAAAAAATAAACAACAACAAAATAATTAAATCAACCTATCCAGATTAGTGGCCTTTGAAACTAGTATGAATGCAGTATAGTTGGGGATTTTCCACTTGGCTTGGATGATTTGGGGGCTTTAATTTCTTCCCATATGACTTGTTTTAAATTTATTTTAGCAAATTCTCATGTGAGCAATTTGGTTGAATGATAGGTAAGCACTAAACATCCTAGTTCTCTTCAAGCTGACATCTTTTCTTCTGTTACATTTTCAGTGGTCTTCAAATTTTGAACACAGTAACTTCGAAGATCTTTGAATATATCTGTGTGTGTGTGTGTGTGTGTATGTGCATGTGCTTCTGTGGTAAATGACATATTCAAGGGACAAATGGAGGAAACATTGTTGATTAAAAAAATTCTCAGAAATGAGATTCCTAAGATAATATTATTTTAATATGGATTGTGTTTGAAGTAGCAATACCAATGTGCTTTGCTCATGATATTAGTTATTTGATTGTTCACAGTATTTGTTTCTTATATCTATAAAATGGACATGAGAGAAAAATTGCTAAGAAATAAGATTTTGATAATCCAATTATATCTTTTCTGTAAAACCAATTTTTAATAGCAAGTTATGGTTCCATGACTTAAAGATGAAGTTTTGCATATGCATACCTATGAGACAGGAGGAAAATTATAAGTAGCAACATTAATATACCACTGGGAAAAAACTGAAAAAATGACTTTTGCACATACCTAAGCCAGTAACTTATTGTATAATTTTGAACAATTCACTTAAAGTTTCAAAATTTTTTGATGAATTGTATTTTTAAATATTTCTGGGGTACATGTGAAATTTTATTACATGCATAGCATGTGTAATGATCAAGTCAGGGTATTTAGGGTACACATCATCTGAATATTTGTTATTTCTATGTGTTAGGTATATTTCAAGTCCTCTCTTCTATTTGCAAATATACATCATTGTTAACTTCAGTCACTCTACTCTGCTATCAAACATTAGAACTTATTCCTTCTAACAGTGTATTTGTACCCATTAACCAACCACTCTGCATGCCTCCCTTCCATCCCACCCATACATCCTTCCCAACCTCTAGTGTCTATCATTACACACTCTTCACCTTTTTGACCAACTTCTATAACTCCAACATATGAATGAGACATTATGTGCCTGGCTTATTTCACTTAACATAAGGACCTCCAGGTCTACCCATGTTGCTGCCGATTACATGATTCATTCTTATTGTATGGACAAATAGTGTTCCATTGTGTATATATACCACTTTTTTAAATCCATTCATCTGTTGATGGACACTTAGGTTGGTTCCCTACCTTTGTTAAGTGAATACTGCTACAACAAACTTGGAAGGGCAAGTATCCCTTTCATAGATTGATTGTATTTTCTTTAGATATATACATAGTAATAGAATTGCTGGATCAAATAGTAATTCTGTTTTTAGTTTTTTGAGAAATCTTCATACTGTTTTCCATAGTGGCAGTACTAATTTACATCCCCACCAATAATGTATAAGTGTTCTCTTTATTCAACATCCTCTCCAACATCTATCATTTTTTGACTTTTTAATAGTAGCCATTTTAAATAGGGTAAGGTGATATTTCACTGTGTTTTCAATTTGCATTTCCCTGATGATCATTGATAGTGAGCATATTTTCATATACTTATTGGCCATTTGTGTTTTCCTTTGAGAAATATCTAGTCATGTTTTTTTTCCCATTTTTAAATGGAATTATGTTTTTTGCTGTTGAGTTGTTTCAGTATTTTTGTATATTCTGGATATTAGCCCCCTATTGGATGAGTAGTTTGCAAATATTTTCTCTCATTTAAGAGACTGTCTCTTCAATTTGTTGATTGTCTCTTTTGCTGTGCAAAAGATTTTTGGTTTAATATAGCCTCATTTTTGTATTTTTTTTTTCACCTGTGCTTTAAAAGCACAGGTCTTAGCCATAAAATTTTTGTCTAGACCAATGTCCTGAAGAATTTTCCCCAATGTTTTCTTCCAGTATTTTTATAGTTTCAAGTCTTTAATCAATCTTGAGTTGATTTTTGCATATGGTAAGAGATAACTGTCTAATTACATTCTTTTGCATATGATTATCCAATTTTCCCGGTACCATTTATGGAAGAAGATGTCCTTTCCCCAATGTATGTCCTTTCCCCAATGTATTTTGATAACTATCAAAGATTAGTTGGCTGTACATATGCGGATTTATTTCTGGGTTCTCTGTTCTGTTCCATTGGTCCATGTGTTTATTTTTATACTAATATCATTCCGTTTTTTGGTTACTATAGACTTATATTTTGAAGTCAAGTAATGTGATGCCTCCAGCTTTGTTCTTTTTGCTAAAGATTAGTTTCGCTATAAAGGCCAAGCTTTTTGGTTACATATGAATTTTGGGATTATTTTTTCTATATCTTTGTAAAATGACATTGGTGTTTTGAACAGGATTGCCTTGAATCTGTAGATCACAAATGACACTGGTGTTTTGAACAGGATTGCCTTGAATCTGTAGATCACTCTAGGCAGTATGGTCATTTAGCAACATTAATTCTTCCAATCCAATTTGAATGTCTTTCCTTTCTCTTTAATTTCTCAGGCTAGGATTTCCAGTACTATGTTGAATAGGAATAGCGAAAGTGGGCATCCTTGTCCTGTTCCAGTTCTAGAGAAAAGGCTTTTGATTTTTCCCCATTCAGTCTGATGTTAGCAGTGGAATTGTCACATATGGTGTTTATTATTTTGCAGCATGTTCCTTCTGTGCCTCCTTTGCTGAGAATTTCTATCATGAAGTGATGCTGAATTTTATTAACTATTTTTTTTTTGCAGCTATTGGGATTATAATATGGCTTTTGTCCTTCATTGTGTTGATGTGATGTATCACATTTGATGATTTATGTATATTACACCATCCTTGCATCCCAAATATAAATCCTACTTGATCATGGTGTATGATATTTTTGAGATCCTGTTGGATTTGGTTTGCTAGTATTTTGCTGAGGATTTTTATGTCTAAGTTCCTCAGGGATATTAGTCCATAGTTTTCTTTCTTTCTTTTTTTTCTTTTGTTGTTGTTGTTGTTGTCATGTCCTTGTCTGGATTTGGTATCAGGGTGATACTGTTTTTTAAGAATGAGTTAGAGAGAATTAATTCCTCTTCAATTTTTTGGAATAGTGTGAGGAAGATTTGTATTAGTTCTTTTTTAAATATTTGGTAGAATTGAGCAGTGAATCCATCCAGTCCTGAGATTTTCTTTGTTTGGAGACTTTTTATTGCTGATTTAATCTGGCTATTCATTATTAATTTGTTCAAGTTTTCTATTTCTTCCTGATTCAATCTTGGTAGGTTGTATATTTCCAGGAATTTATCCATTACCTCTAGGTTTTCCAGTTTGTTAGCGTATAGTTGCTCATAGTAGTCTCAAATGATCATTTGTATTTCTGTGCTATCAGTTGTAATGTCTCCTTTATCATTTCTGATTTTGTCTATTTGTATCTTCTCTCTTTTTTCCTTGATTACTCTAGCTAACAATCTATCAATTTTGTTTATCTTTTCAAACAACCAACTTTTTGTTTCAGTGATCCTTTGTATTGGCCTTTTAGTCTCTTTCATTTAATTCTGCTCGGATCTTTATCATTTCTTTCCTTCTGCTAGTTTTGGGTTTGGTTTGTCTTTGCTTTTGTAGTTCCTTGAGGTGCCTTGATAGATTATTTATTTGAAATCTTTCTACATTTTGATGTAGGCATTTACTGCTATAAACTTTCCTCTTAGCATGGCTGCTGCTTTTAATAAAGAGGAATTATTTAGAGTGCTTCTAAGTGATACAGGTCAGACTTAAGTTTTTGAAACAGTAGTGAAAGAAACATTAACATATGAAAAAGTATGGACAGTCCAGAAATTACATAATTTTAAAGACATTTCCATTTCTAAAATTCTAAGCTCTTATGTAAACTGTAAAATTTTTATGAAATTTAATAGATAAGATTAATAAAAAAAAAAACCACTCCATTGCTTTAGCATCCTTCAAAAAACTAAATTATCAGCCAGACATGGAGGCTTATACCTGTAATCCTAGCACTTTGGGAGGCTGAGGCAGGAGGATTGCTTAAGGCTAGGAGTTTGAGCCCAGTCTGAGCAAGAGTGAAACCCTATCTCTACAAAAAGTACAAAAATTAGCTGGGCGTGGTGGTACACACCTGTAGTTTGAGCTACTCTAGGAGGTTGAGGCAGGAGGATGGCTTGAGCCCAGGAGTTTGAAGTTGCAGTGAACTATAATGATGCCATTGCACTCTAGCCCAGGGGCAACAGAGCAAGACCCAGTCAAAGGAAAAAAAAAAAAAAAGAAATCTAAGTATCTCTTCCTATCTGGTTTTAGAACAAGAAACTCAGCAGGTCTTTGCAATGTAATGGGTTGAATTGTGTTCCACCCAAAATCATATGTTTCAGTCCTAGGCCCCAGTGTCTTAGGATGTGTCTATATTTGAAGATCAGGCCTTTAAAAGGGTGACAAAGTTAAAATGAGGACCTTAAGAAAGTTAAAATTTCTGTTGCTTAAGCCATACAATAACTGGCAATTTGTTATGGCAGTCCTAGTAAACTAATACAGGAACTAAGTATTTTTTATCAGGTGGGTCCTAATCCAATCTAACTGATGTTTTTGTATCAAGTGGAAATTTAGACCCACAAGCAGACACCAGGCGTGCTTGCACACAGTGAAAAGCATCCATCTGTAAACCAAAGAGAGATGTCCTAGAAGAAATGAAACCTACCCAAAACCTTGATCTTGAATTTCTGACATCAAGAATTGTGAGAAAATAAATTTCTGTTGTTTAAGCCATACAATCTCTGGGGATTTGTTATGGTAGTCCTAGCAAACTAATATGGGTACTATATAATTTTTACCAAAAACACAGATAACCTGATATACTGATTTTAATTCTGAGATTTATAATATAATCTCCTAACCTACTTTGATGTGCTATTAATATAATAAAAATATTGTACAGCAATTTTGTTTATTCTTTGTCATTTTTTTTGCTGTAGCATGATTCTCTAGGAGAAACAAAAAATTGAATTGATCATCCTGCATCACCCATATTCTCTTTTTATGTGCTATAACTGAATTCCCACGTGACCACTTGAGAATGAACAAAGTATTTCAGACAAGATAGCTTAGTTATACTAGTAATTTTTATTGAAATATCTTCTTTTAATTCGGTTTTATGCTATTTTAAATAACTGAAGAGTTCCATAACATTGAGTAAATACTTAAATGCTCTGAACTTCAAATACCTCCAGATCTGTTGGGCTAAATTATATAAGATGACTTATGGTTTGGTTATTATATGGTTCTAGGAATTCTTAGAAGAGTAACTGTGAAAACAAATCTATGTGACAAATAGTGAGTTTCGATTAAAAAAAATTACTGTTTTGTGAGTAAATTGAATTTGAGGGAGTATGCACTTGGTTTCTACAATTTAGATGGGAACACAAACATATATGCATACGAAAAGGACCAACAAAAGACAGAAATGGTCAGAACCAAAAGTTGCAGTGAGCTTGATAAACAAATGCTGCAGGAGAGCAAGGAGAAATGTAACCTAATATAAGAAGCAGTGAATATGTGCCAAGAGACATTCCACTATGCTGTGACAGATTTTAGTTAAGCAGTCACACTGAGCTGATCTGTTTTACAAAATAGGGGCAAATGAAATATCTCTGTCATTTATCAAATTACCCAAATTTCATCACCATTGTGCATAGCTGATGATTAATTAGTTTGCCATTCCCCAAGACAATAAGTAAATAAATAAGTAAATGACTAAACACACTCAATATTAAACAGGGTCAGTATATTTTCATTACATCTGCCATTCTCCCTGTTCCCTAATTTTTTTTCTGATAAAGGAAAATACGAAGGAAAGAGATGCTGATTCTTTGAAGAATAAAAAAATAATTTTCCTATGATCCTAATTAAAGAACTATGTAAAACTAAATAATTTTCTAGGCTCTTTTGATAAATCTGGTAGGAATATTAACCTTAAGATAGTGTTTCCATTGCAACTCTTTTGGCCCTTTTTGGTCCAGGAAAGAGCAAAGAATTTGACTCTGATGACACCCAGGAAAGAGCAAAGAATTTGGCTTTAGATCTAAGAATAGGAAGAAGTCATAAGATCCCAAGGCACTTGCCTGGGGGTTAATTAATCAGTATTAGTATTCATCTTCACAACTATATTTTTACTTGCTACCAATTGGCTGAGCAGATGGTAAGGACCTGAAATCTGGCACATCTTGAAAAATAATCAGATCTTATCAAGTCAACTCATTTTGGAAACTACATTAGAAATTCATTGCTGACTTAAGGAGAAACAGTTTCCTAATAATGTTTGTTCTGGGAACAAGATTGCTGCTGAAAACAATTCTTCTTCTGTTAATCACCTCTCTCCTAACCCCCTACACAAACACATTGGATATTGAAAACAAAGAGAAGGAGAAAAAAATGTTTCCCCTAAATGAAAAATTTTAACAAGCTAGCATAATCTCTGGCTAGGAGAAGCCACCAGAAGCTGATTCCTCCCACTTTGGCTCACTCCAATGACTTACAACAATTTCTTCTCTCTCTAATGAAATCCATAACATACACACAGAAGAAAAAA
>JAQIFY010004870.1:0-11451 GCA_028533085.1 Varecia variegata | reverse complement strand
AGATGACATAAATATATGTATATAACATTTTTTTACCAGTGAAATTCAGGCTTGGTAATGTTCTCTCCATTGAACACCATGAGTACATGTCACAAGCACTTTTGGATTACTCACAATTTCCAAAAAGTGGGATTAGTGGAGGCCTACCTGGTCTGAGACTCACTGTCCTTCCCTTTAGTATAGTTTATACTAGTAATGATCATGATATACCTATATGTTTATATGATAGATTTATGAATATAACTTTTCCATATATTTATTAATATATAAAGTCTCTTGGTTTCCAATCCATTTATATATTTTATTTCTTATTGGTTTTTATCCTCTCAACAATTCTGTGGAGTAGGAATCACAGCAGAATTATCATTATTCCTCATTATCACTAGATGGTCTTTTTAATGGCCTTGGATTAGTGCACCTACATGTTTGGAAGTTGATTGTTCACAGCTCATAATTGCCAGTGTATATATTTTAAACTCAGTATGTTAATCTTAACCTTGGGAAGAGGATTGGTATGATAACTTGGCAGTCTCAGTACATTTTACTTATAGTATTATGACATAACCCCAACCACAGCGCCCAACTCACCCTATTCCTCTACTCACAGGATACACTTCCTCTGTATCAACTTAGCCAAAACTAGCATTTGGCCCCCCTCCTCACTCCCAGTCATTATTATTATGTATTTTAATATTTCCATAGCATTTATCACAGCTAAATTTATTTTGCTTGTTTATTTTCTTACTTTTATAATTGTATCCCCCAACTAGAATGAAAACATCACAAAGAAACACATTTTTATAAAACAATTTGTGCACATTGTATTGTCCAGTATGCAGAGCAACAAGTGATTGAATGAATGAATGTAATGTGTGAATGAAAGATACAGTCTAAATGGTCATGCTTTGAACCACATGACCCTTTCTCTCTGATCAAAGCTGATTGGGCACCTGACTCAAGGGCAGCCAATCCTTACCATGGACAGGGATGTCTGACATGGGCTGAAATAGAAAAGGTAAGCTGAACAGGCAGATACCCTCCCTTGGGAATTTGAACCAAGAGCCATAAAGAGAATCAGCACCGTGTGGTGGCTGTGGTAGCAAAAACAGAGAGAGCAGCCCTAAAGTACAATCTTAGGCCAATGAGGGTAAGGACAAGTTGAATATGGAGAAATATTTGAAAAGCAGAGTTGTACGGGGGAGGAATAAAGCTAATGTGGCTCTGCAGCAGGAGGAAGAGGAACCTTGTGAAGAGCCAAGTTAAAGTGATGGAGCCAGAGAGTGAAGAGGCACAGCTCCTGCTGTCTGGGTGCTCAGCGCAGCCTGATGTGCAAACAAGCTTCCACTTCCGCTCTTCCTCCACAGGGACCTGCGCTGCCTGGCATCTCCTTGTTTGTGGTATGAAGTGTGTTTCCTTGGTTCCTGTGCTCTTAGTGGACCTCTGCTCTTACATTTAAAAGTGTCAAATTTAATTGCCCTTCTTATGTCTAATTTAGAGTGAAACATGTTCTTTTCTACTGTTGGAAAAACCATCTGAAGTTAGAACACGATTTTACAATTTTCAGAGTGCTTTAATGTGTATTATGCCATTTGCTTCTCACAGCAACTCCCCCCACCACACACATATGTACAGTGATTCTTGATTTCCTCCAAATGGGAAAATTTTCTTTTATGTACTTGGCTATCATTTCCATCTCTCCTTTTGCATGCATCAGAGCTTTATTTGAGTAAATGGTTTACTTTTAACCTATTAGATACTAAGCATCTAGCAGGCAGTTTATTTTTCATAGTGCTTGGTATCATGTGTCATACAACTTTGCTGCCAAATAAAATCTTTGTTCAACTGCTGAACCAGTTTTAAGACTGAAATGAAGCAATATCCACAAACTCTGATTGCCCTTATCTATACTACCGAATTAGACCCTAAATTTTAAACTTTTGGAGTTGTTATTTCAAATATTTGTTTCCTCAAATATATTTTTATTTGTGGTGATATTTGCATTTTGTCCATAACAATGTCTGGAGAAACTCCTACAAGGCTTGATGTATAAATTAGTAAATAAATAAATAAACTACCTATCCAATTATAAAAATTAGTAAACTTAGTCCTAGATCTATTTCTTTAAGTTATTGCAAGCCTTTGCTCAGATTTTTATTCTTCTACGTCATGACCTCTTTTACTATGTCTTGATGAGGTTCTTTAGATTTGGTGATTATTTTATTTTTATGTAAGTAGTGATCTGAGGACTGAGTCTGGGGTGAATAAGGTCATTATCTATGGGATCCATATTTGCCTCAAAAATGCTAAAATTTCTCTTTATTTTATCTTGCCATTCTATTTTTAAAGATACAGAACTGAAGTGTGGGAAGCAAACTAATAACCAAAATGCACAAAATTATGTTTTTCTCAGATAGCACTGCAATTTTGTATATGGTTAATAAATATCCCTTGTTATTCTTACTAGGTATGAGGTTCTAAACAACTGTGTTGTTATATACTGAGGTCACATGTTTGAGATCCTTGGTAATCTTACATTAATATTAGTTGAGAGTAGGATATAGGAAGGACTAGGAAAGGTAGCATTTGGTCTCTGGATAGTTCTTCCCTTGAGAAAATCAATGATTTTCTGTTTCCTTAGGTACTCTGTTAAATGGGTTGTCATGCATTCATTGTTCATCCAGTAAACATTTTACTGAGCACTGGCTACATCCTGCTATATACTGTGTTAAGAACAGAGACAGTAAGATAGAACAAGGAAGGAGGCATACAAGCAACTGTTTGAAAGAGTCTGTGGTAGGTGCCAAGACTTAATAGTGAACTCTAATCACGGTATGCACAACCAATCCTGCTTTGTGAAGGAGTGGGAAGGTGCTGAAACAGCTTAGACAGATGCCTAAGCTGAGCTGTGAAGAAAAAGTAGAGTGTTTAGGCATAAAAGGAATAAAGGGTTTTTTTTTTCTTTAGAAAGAAGGGGGATGATAGGCAAAGTCCTGGTTATTTAAAATGGGCCATGCTGGGTAACTGGACAATTGTTCAGTTAGCTGGAAAGAGAAAGGAGAGTGTTGGGGAAGGAGTTTAGAGAGGAAGGAAGGGAATGGTCAGAGGTGACTTGGAATGTCAGCCTAAAGAGTTTGCTCTTTATTCTGAGGGCAATATTGAGCCATGGGAGGGTTTTAAAAATGGAATAGCAATGCTGGAGTTTCACAATGTGAAAGGCAGGAGCAAGATTGGGATTGGGAGATAATATCACAAGTTGGTATGTGTTGTCAGAGCACTTAAGAGCAAAGATTGCAAATGAAATATTTTACCATAAATTGCTATTATTATTACTCACACATATAGTGATTTATGAAGCTCAGAAATTAAGCATTATTGGCTAAAACCAATTCAAGCACGTGGTTAAATACCATTCCAAAAAGCACATTATTAATGCCTCCCTGTCAACCTGCCTATTCATATCTCCTCTTCTTCTGCACTGGGAAAATAAAGTGAAGATACACAGAAGAATACACGAACACATGTGAAAGGAGAGGCAAGTGGCTTATTACCAACCTTCATAAAGTAGGTATGTCTGATATTTGTGTCTACAGATGTATAAGGAATAGTGATAGAAAGTAGAGCTTGAGTCAGAGGAACTGGGCTTGGGAACAAGTTCTATTACACATTAGTCATATGACTTTGCAAATAGTAATTAATTTCTCTGAGTCTCAGTTTTTTTCATCTTTAAAATGGGGTAAGTGATGGGTACTGTGGCACACATTTATAGTGCCAGCTACTCGGGAAGCTGAGGTGGGAGGATTACTTGAGTTCAGGAGTTTGAGACCAGCCTGATCAACATAGCAAGACCCTGTCTCTAAAAAATTAAAATAAAATAAAATGAGATAACTGATTCTTAACTATTTTATAGGGTCATTGTGATAATTTATTAAAGATAGTGTTTTAAGAACAAAAGAGCTTAATTTATGCATGCTTTCAAAATCAAGGCATCTCTGAAGAGTGCCAATAGTAATATTACCAATAGTAATAAATCATGAAACATTGTATTATTAGAGAAATTTTCTCCAAAATGCTATAAATACAAATATGTACTTCAGAAACTATCTTACTATCATCAGGCTTACCCCTTTGATTTGTTTTCCACTCTGTAAATTGCTGTAAAAGCGTAAAAATTTATTTTTTGTGTTTAAAATTTTACCACTCTGAATGTCACAATGATTATTTTTCCAAGCAAATAGAAACATTTTCAGGGCTAGCTGCATAGAACATACACAGAGGAAGGGTAGTTAGCCAGTGTACATATTTGTGTGTGTGAGCATAATTGTTTAGTACATTGAGAAGAGAAATTCAGGTAGAATCATATCACTTGCTCATTTATCTGGCTCAGCTAGGCTATGAAATTATATCCATAAGGAAAAGGGAGATTCACAGGGTTCACCTTACTTATAAATATTCCTTCAACATTTATTCATTCACCAAATATTTATGAACACATTATTAAATCTTGATCAAAAGGGGGCAATATGAAAGCTGTCAGGATCAAAATGGAGTCACGTGTTAAAAAACACCCTGACAAACAGAGCTGGAGAAGTCTATAAAGAGAGGGTTTTCGTGCATAAATTCCTGATAACAAAAACTGTCACAAAAAACTCTGCTAAAACTGCAGCATTTCACAAAGGCCAACACAACCTTAAAGAAAAAATATTTTTTGAGAGGATATCTGCCCAGCAGCTACCCATCGAGTCTCGATCTGCTGCCAGCCTTGTTATTGATCCTTGTAGCCAAGGATAATTATCTCAAAACAAGCATGTAATTTTCCTCATTGTTCCTTTAAAAACTTTTGTCTTTCTTTACCTCCCTGAAATGCACTTAGTTTGCTATGGCATGTGTATTCTCATTGCAATGCCCTATTCCTGAATAAATATAATTTTCTTTTAGAGAGCCTGTCTCTGTTATTTAGGTTGGCAAATTATATCCATAAGGACAAGGTAGATCCACAGAGCTCACCTTACTTACAAATATTCCTTCAATAGTCATTCACCAAATATTTATGTAACACATTATTAGAGGTTGCTTGGGAGGTTACATTGATGACATTAGAATTAGAAATTCAGAGTATTTCCAGTGTACTTTAAAACATTTGCAACTCTGTCAAACTTTGAAAGTTTAGTCATTTTTTTACACTCTCTTTATTTGCAAAGTAATTACTATGGCACGAACACATAGAAATGATTAGAGCCCAAGAGAAGAACTGTTCAGCTGCAGTCTGTTTTTTGTTTGGGATTGCATGGAACCAGGTAGGCTGTTTGAGGGAAATGCAATGAATATCTCTAGACCTCACAATGGTGGAAAAAATTAGTTATCTGGAAAAGGAGGCTTATGAAGAATTTAGTTTTTTCTCCTTTGTCTTAGAATCTCAAGATCTGAAACTCCAACTACTGGACCAAGATTACTCAGGTTCCTGGCCAGTAATTTTTTAAAGCCAGTGTGCTGTCCAATGTACTGAATCAGGAGGTTTAGGGTGGCCTGTATCATCAGGATGATTGAAGTAACTGCATCTGTGGCAGGTACGTATGGAAGGGAGGGGCAAAAGACTTTGAACTCATTTCCTCGCTAGTTAGACAAACTGGACTTGAGAGACATATCGAGCCTTTTAAGTGAGCCTTGCTTGTTTTTATAATTATGTTGCAAGCTCATTTGAGGCCTTTCATGCTTACACATTCCTTATTGCCCAACCATGTTGCAAATTGATGGTGTTAGATCTAAATTGCCTGATGGTAGACAATGCTTACACATTTTACTGAATAACATACTTTGTCAATTCTTATAACTATTAAACAACCAGAATAAGACTGCCTTTACCTTATTTCATAAACATAATTTATATCTCATTCCAATCCACATTATCTAGCACCACCTAGAATGTAGATGATGCTGCTTATAAGATGAGATATGGAAAAATGATCCAGGAGAAATGTTATACCTTAGGCTTATACATATGGGACAACTAAAAACCTAGAAAGAATAAACTTTGTAATAAATTAGACATTGTATTTAAAGGGCACATAGTATTATATCTTAGTGTTTTAAAAGTATACAGTTAATTTGTGGAAGAAAATAGAAGCTGCTGTGACATTGTGGAAACAGTACAAAATGTTTAAGTCAGAAGTTAGCTAGCCTTGTTCTCTGAGGGAAGCCATTTTATGTCTGAAACTCAGTTTCCCAATCTGCAAAGTGATGGATGTACAGTATCTATTTCACAGCTTTGTTGACTGGTTATACTCTATGAGATAACGCAGGTAAAACTTTTATGTAAATTGTAAAGTAAGATAGCATACTTTTGTGGTCAAAGCTCCTTTTCTTCTTGCCAGAGTCTGTGGATTCTATTATTTATTTCCATCTCTTTTTGTACAAATAAAAAAATGCTGCATTTCATATTTCTCTTGACTGACATTTCTTTGTGAGCTCTTTGCTGTTTTAGCTGGTACCTTCTTCTTCCTTTTGCACTTGATCTTTGCTCCAGAATCAAGTGTTCAGGGTTTTGTTTCCTCAACGATAGTTAGTGACAATTGTGTGAAAAGAACTGAGGAATAAAACCTTTGTTATACTGAGTTATTAACAAAGGCAACTTTTATTTTAGCAATAGCAAAAAGGCATCATTACTATTGGTCACTGTCCAGAGATTGGAAATATTTTAATTATAATGAATTTCT
Organism: Varecia variegata; assembly: GCA_028533085.1. Lineage (NCBI taxonomy): Eukaryota > Metazoa > Chordata > Mammalia > Primates > Lemuridae > Varecia > Varecia variegata. Next base: position 4,741 of record JAQIFY010004870.1, on the reverse strand, counting down.
ATTGCAGTAGTGTTCATTTTAATGAGACAACTTTCTACTCTTATCTTTTCTGACATATTTTCACCTTTCATCCATTCATTTTTTTTTTCATTTCTAAGACTAAATAAAAAACATTTTGGGTAATATTTTTTGATTGCAGGACACTGTGAGTGACTAAATAACGTTGAGTAAAAAACATGGCCCTTCTTTGGATGGTTATGTTTTTTCTCCTTAACATAATTCTAAATATATGAAAACTAGGAAATCTTAAGAAGGTAGCTTGGAAATAAAATTTTAGACAACTGGGTGAGAGACTGAACTTTCAAGATAGTGATGACTTGTAAGGGTCCATAAATATATTGGGGAGTATTGAAACCAAACTACTTCATTCTGAGTGTTGAAAGAAATAATATCTGTAGGAGAAAGAGCCAATGCAGACCAGACTAGATGTGGTAATTAACAAAAAGAAAAATCGATGTGGCTGCATCCCAGGTATCTTGCTCAGTGCCAGGAGTAAGAAAATGATATTACAATGAATACTATACGAGTTATGTTTCAAGGTAATAAAAATAATTTTTCAAATTTTATCTTCACATCCTTTATGGTATTAATCAGAAAAAAAGGCATGCAATAAAAAAATATGAGTTGAAGGAAGCATAGATGTAGAAGCCACTGCTGGAAGACATCTTCCATAGACTCTTAAAATAACTGAATTTTGAGATAGATGTTCTAAAGTTTTTAACTCTGTCAAAAGGTTAAAGAAAATTAAATCCATTCTCTTAAATATTTACATTTGTAAAATTGTTTACAGTTTATACAGTGGTTTTGCATAAGTTATCCCTTTAAATTAGTGAATGTGGACAATGTTCAAAGCACCATGTTTCGAGGAAAATGTGCTTTTCTACTCAGAATGTTTAGATCTTGAGGAGATCTGGGGTGTATAAGCAACTGATTACAATACTACAGAGGCTCAAGGAAAGAACCAACAAAGGATATAAAAGTAATTTAGAGTAGGGAATTGTAAGTGACATCTATTATTTTGTCTCTCCTACCTCCTTTTCTTTTGGAAACTGTCCCTTTCTCTCACCATATGATTCTGATAAGCCTGTCAATCAAAGGGCAGTGCCCTCCCTTCCCCTGCAGATGTGGTCACATGAACCAAGGTTCTAGCCATTATGATTCATTCATTTGAAGTCCCTTTTTGGGTAATTATATGGATGTTTGAAGAGAGAACCTCTCTGTCCTTCTGAGGGCAAATTTTACGTAAGTCTGAAGATGCTAGTGGCTATCTATTTCTACCACATGGAAAGAAACTTTTGGAAAACGTAGCCAATCCAAAAGAAATAGAGCCAAGAAATGAAGAGAGAACATTTTGGGGCAGATGGATCTAGCTGTGCCAAAGCCAGTCAACTTCTGACATTGTTACTTATATAAGCCAATATATTTCATATTTGCTCGGGTGTATTTGAATTGTGTTTCTGTCATTTATATCCAGAAGAGTCCTGAATAATACAGAGACTCAATTCTTTTGAACCAAGGTCCTAGTTTTATTTGTCTATATCTATCTATTTTCTTCAAGATTTCTCTGTACATTAAAGTGAGGATAAATGCATTTATTAGTTCAGTAGGTATTCCTTGAGTGTCTTCCAAGCACTGGAGAAGCACTGGTTATTATCTACTTCTCTCCCTTTCCCTTTACCATTCCTCTTAAGAGCTGTGAAATACGGTGACTATTAAGCTGATTGAGTATCCCCATGATCATAGCATGAATGTCATCAGAAGGTTTTGTACTCTTTCAAAGTGGAATTTCTTCCTCTGACATTGTGAGTGTTCAAATTATCACTGGCATTTATAAGTGTATATTCTGGAGGGACCCACATTTTGTCTGTGATTTCAAATAGATAAACAGGGAAGTGTCCTGAAAGAAAAATAGCAGAAATATACTTCCAAGCAAGTGTAGTTACACTTACAGTGGTGTAGTGACTGATTCTGTTTCCACACTTATTCAACAGCCTTTAACATCTGAGACGTTTGTGAACTTGATTTGACCCAGATAAAGGGGAGAAGGGGACATTATTTTTCCTGTCTGCCTTTTGATTACCTATTTTCTCATCCATCTGTGTCTGAGTATATATATATTATAAACCAAGTTTTCATATTCATGGCAGCATCATGTGGAAATTAGGCTTTCCATATGTTAATTTTGTAGAGAACTGAAATCATCACTCTAAGTTACAAAATTGTTTTATGACATTAAAATATTTGAAATGGATCTTTAAAAATGTATTATATATTTCCATGTTTTCTTAAGCAAAGTGTGGTAATAATAATATGGCTACCTAAGTGGATTCCATGTGGTGGGCCCTAGATTGGCCATTTGCATTCATTCCAACCTACTACTGTGAGGGAGAAGATGCAATTCCTATTTGAGAGAGCAGTAAACTGAGAATCAAAATAGTTAAGTAACTTAGCCAAAATCACAAAACCCCAGGGTTGTAGAGCTGGGATTTGAACTCAGATACGTCTGACTCTGCAGCTGCTATTTTTAACAAAGTGTCATCATTAAGAACATAAAGTGTGTGCTTTGCAAAGACTAAATGATGTTCTCCACGACTACAGATAGTCTAAACTAGTTCTTCTGGTGCAAATGGCCCCACACTGCTCTTTATTTTGAGTTATGTCTGCCTCTTATAATTTTCCCTTAGTGTTAGAATGGTAACTATAACTCTTTGCTATTGTGAGTAGGCCTGGCTGTAACAATATGTGCCCTCTATTTCAGTTGATTGCTTCTTATCTGCTTTAAGGCTAAATAAGTTTGCTAGGAAAAGTGGTCTCAGGTCCTTTGTGTAGCCATGTGGAAGCAATAATGATGATGATAATATAGTGATAATTTATTGAATACCTTCGATAAGCCACTAGATGTATTATATATATGATCTACTTAATTCTCACTTTTAGACATTTCTATTGATTGTTCAGGAGTCTCTCCCCTTAATTTCTAGGTCTCAGGTAAATATTGGCTGATAAATGATACCATGCTTAAGTGAGCTGCTTGGTTAACACACACAAATATACATAAACACTCATACACACACATGAATAGTTAGAACTGCTATAAAGAACTAAACTTTTAGCATATATATATGTGCATATATATGTGTGCGTGTGTGTGTGTATGTATATATACATGTGCTCACAAACTCTGCTTACATTGATCTTTCTTCGTCTGGCTAAATATTTGCAAGGATAAAGATTGGAATGAGAAAACTCAGAATGGTGACATGCCAAGAACACCTTTGATAGAGTCATGATATGCTGATTGGAAATAATTTAACTACTTCCACTAAGTACCAGAAGGTTTGAAGACATCTTATTAATCCATATGATCATATGATTACTTATTATTATGCATCCTCAGTACCAGAGCTACAAAAGATAGGAAGTTTATCTTTGAGTGAATGCTTCTCAATTATGCCAACACCAATGTGTTTTGTTGTAATAGTTCCTTTGGAGCCATTAGGTGGTTAATCTGTAGAATATGAATATACATTGTAAAGCACAATGGTGCTTGATGATTTTGCCAAATGTTCATTGTAAATGTATCCTTAGTAAAATAAATTTTGTTGAAATATCCCTACTTGAGTGACATTCATATGGCGTTTTCTGGATTTTTATACATTTATATAAATGTAAATTAAGGGGATAGATTTTGATATTTTCTTGATTTTTTTAAAAAAATTAAATCCATAAGTTTTTCCTGTCTGATTTTGGGTTCAAAACATGTAACACAAACAGTGGTTTTCTGGAAGGAGACAAGATATAACAGCTAGATAGACAGATTCATTTGTTTTATTTTGGTTTTGGAGAAAGTTTTTAAATGACGTATATATCATAGTCCATATGAGTTTTCTGTGAGCTAAAATTACTAAGTAGGAGTGTGTGTGTGTGTGTGCAAGTTTGCATATGTGTTTGTGTGACGTGGTTAGATACTGCCTACTCAAATGCTGAGACCATTGAACTTTACAGATGTGATTCAAGTTTATATTTGGACCTATATCTACAAGTATCTAATAGAAAATTAATATCTTTAGTGAACTGCATATTTTAAGCATGACTTTGTCTTGCTTTTTACTAAACCAAAAAAAAATTCTGGACTAAAATTATACCTTAGACACTTATAGAATACTATAGGGCCTGGCAAATTAGTCTTGAGTATTTTCATTTGAAAGTTTTCATGTATTATTACTTAGATATTTTAGGAAAAATGTACATAAGAGAAGGAAAGACTATAAAGGACATCTAGCTCAACCATCTTTGGGTGCTTCAATTTATGCTTTTGATATCCCCTCTGCTAGTAAAAGTCTGCCTTGATTCAAAGGAGTGATTCATTATATTAATAACAGTTTAATTTTTCCACCTTAAATATTCTTGGAACTTTGGACATATTTTTGAGTTTCTTACATTTATGTTTTACTCTATTCTCATTACCTTGTTTCAGGATTCTGGATCTCATTACTAATTATAATCAGAGTGTTATTAAATATTGCAGTATTTTAAAAAATCTAGCTCTTCTGCCTAACATGAGATTTATACTGTGAAGATGTGATTTATTAGAATCCTGATTTTCACCAGGATACTATCTGAGAAAAGCCAGAGGAGATGCTGAAGGTTTAAATTTGGAGATACAAATGCAATGATAGAGTGTTTGGAAATGGAGTTATCAATGATAGTTATGTGTACCTGACCAAGTCTGCTGGGGTAA
>JAQIFY010004869.1:0-11451 GCA_028533085.1 Varecia variegata | reverse complement strand
GAGGTAGGAGGATCGCTTGAGCCCAGGAGTTCGAGGCTGCAGTGAGCTATGATGACGAGGCGACAGAGCAAAACCCTGTCTCAAAAAAAAAAAAAAAAAAAAAAAAAAACCTCAACTATAGGCAAGGCAAAGAATAACAGCATGAAAATAAATACAATTCACTCTTTTCTTGAAATGATTTCTCGTGAACTGTACACATCTCAGATGATTTGTGCCATTCAAAGCAACTGCCTTAATAGCCAAAAGTAGAATGTAGTAAAATGGCATATACAACTGAAAAGGATGCCTTTTGCTTTGAGTGGGCTTTTTTATAAGCTCAAATGGACAATGTGAGAGCAGAGAATTTAATTCCATTAAACTTCATAAGTTTTATACCAACATCCCAAAAATGTAATTCCATGAGATAAGACTATTACTAAAGTCAAAGGTCTTAACCCATAATTCTTAACCTTTTTTGGATCATGAACCCTGGAATTTCTAGGACATTCAGATGGATTGGGATATTATCTTAGTTCACTTTGTGTTGCAATAACAGAATACCTGAGACTGGGTAATTTATAACAAAGAGAAATTTATTTCTCACAGTTCTAGAGACTGGGAAGTCCAAGATCAAGGGGTCTGCATTTGGTGAGGGACTTTTTGCTGTGTCATCCCATGACAGAAAGGCAAAGACAGGGTGAGAGAGAGAAACCAAAGGGGGCTCACCTAGTCCTTTTATAAGAAGCCCACTCCGATAATAGCATTAAACCATTCATAGGGATGGTGCTCCCACGACCCAAACACCTCCCATTAGGCCCCACCTCCCAACACCACTGCCTTGGGGATCAAGTTTCTAACACATGAACACTGGGGGACACATTCAAACCATAGAGAGTATTAAGGCAGAATGGGGCTGGGTGTGATGGCTCACGCCTATAATCCCAGTGCTTTGGGAGGCTGAGGCAGGAAGATTACTTGAAGCCAGGAGTTCGAGACTAGCCTGGGCAACATAGCAAGACCTTGTATCTCTACAAAAAAATCTAAAAGGAGCCATACAGGGTGACACACCTGTAGTCCTAGCTACTTGGGAGACTGAGGCAGGAGGGTTGCTTGAGCCCAGGAGTTCGTTCAAGGTTACAGTGAGCCAGTGGGCTATGATCACGCCACTGCACTCCAGTCTGGGTGACAGAGCCTCTGAGACTCTGTCTCTAAAAACAAAAACAAAACAAAACAAAAAATAAAAACCAGATAATGGTTGCAGTTGAAAGACACCATGAGAAATTTCAGTAGCATTTTTTCCTACAGTCTTGAAACAATTAACTCTTCCTCACCTCCTTTAGGGCTTAGAGCAGAATAACTACTTTCACAAAAAAAACCTCCCCAGTCCAGAGTCCTCTGGTCTATGCCACCTTTCCCCTGTCTCAGAGAACCAGACATACTCAGGGCCACATACTGCATTCTTCTAAGACCTGGTCTTTTCCTCAGACTCACCACTGTGTGCTGAGTTATATCCAGAAGGGTTTCTCCCATCCAGGCAACTGCTTATCTGTGCAGAAAAGCTGGGTTTCATCCAAGGAACAAACTCCCTGCCTCTTATTTCTTAGGTTTGGCTTTCCTCCCACCTTTTATTTTTACCTTAGGTATCCAACAATCATTCAACAGCTATCACTGAGTGCCTACTTAATCCCAAGCCGAGTACTAAGATGTAACAGTAAACAAGACAAGTATGGCCCCTGTCCACATGGGGCTTTCATTCTACTACTGGGGAGACAAATTTAAATCCTTACAGTTGTAGTAGTGATACTTGCTACTTGCAGTGGAGAACTCAGAGAAGTCACAAAATGGCTACATATGGGCAAAATTTGGCCTAACATTTTAGCTAGTTGCCAATATTTTTTTTTTGAAAAATAAGGAAATTTCACAAAAAATAAGGATCTTGTGCTACTCTTTTTAAACATTGGCTGGAACTGAGTAGTAGCTACCCCTTTTTGACAGGGCACATGGTTTCTGGTTTTCCACAGTCCTCAGCAGTCCCTTCTGTCTCCCTGGCACCGAGTCCAAGTTCCAGTCACGATTTGTCATCACATTTATGCTGTTTTTTCCTATAGACCCGCAAAGGCCAACGGAGTAGTCCACTAGCTGCATGTGACTATTTAAAATTAAATTTAAATTAATTAAAAGTAAAATATTAAAAGTTCAGGTCCTTAGTTGCACCAGTCATATTTCAAGTTCTCAATAGCCACATGTGGCTAGTGGCTCTCATAATGCACCAGGCAGATACAGAGCACTTAATCATCACAGAAGGCTCTGCTGTCAGCAGTCCATTCCATTCCTTACATCATTCCCTTGGCTCCTCCTGTAGGCAGATCAGTTTGAAAGCCCTGGCTTTGCACAATATGAAATTATTTAAGTGGGAAGACCAAGTTGGATCTGGGAATTCAAGGAAGGCTTCCCCTGTGGAAGTAACCATGAAGCTGGGATTTGAAAGATGTGACAACCTTACTTGATCGAAGCTAACCATTTTGGAGGGAAAAGTAAGTAATCCAGGCAAAGAAAACAATGTGTATGGGGACCAATGCAGGGAATTTTATGTACAGAAATCTTTCCTGATGATCTTAGCTCACTTAATGTCTCCTTACTAAAAAAATTAAATCCTTCATTATCACATAACCAAGCAGTAGGGAGCTACATATAAATTCAGAGCTTCAAATAATATTTCCATATTTATTTTCTTCAAGTAGCACTTGAGAAACCATCTCCACTTGAAGAGCACATACCCAGAAAATCAAGTTTTCTTCTTCTGCATTTCAGGATGACAGTTTCCAACCTGAGACTCTCAAGGCCCTAAATGCCAAGGCCGTCTGCTTAGCAGGCCGCTTCCCAGGGAACAGCAAATGCTCTTCTCGAGTGGATTTCACTGCAGTATTTTTCTTTTCTGAAGGACAATGACTACTCTGTGCAGAAGGGCATCCCCCATCCTTGTTTCTTTGAGAACTTGTATCTTCACTGAAAATGGCACACTTGGTTGTTTCAGATCCTACGCTGCTGAAAGCCAAGCTTTTGCTAAGGGCTTCTCAAGCCCTGGAGTCTATTTATTATTTGAAGTATTGGGGCCCCTTGGTGCTAAGAATATGGAAACAGGTCTGATCTTTCCACTGAGGGCCACCGTGCTTTTCTGGTTCCATGCAACCAACACCTAACAAAATGACAACTATTTCCAAAGCTTCATTAGTTTTGTTGGAAATAGAGAGAAAAACAGACAACTAATTATTGCCCTAAAAAGTTCGCAGCCCACAGGTGAAGCCAACATAAACAAGAACAATCCCTCCAACCCATGCAAAATTAGACATATGAACAACCAACACATAGGTTGGTAAAAACATCAGGGCCAGTCAACATATGAAACCTACAGAAGACCATCTCTCCTACCATTCTTCCAATGACCACTCACAAGACATCCAGGTGCAGTGTTTGAGGCAAAAACAAATCCAACTTGTCACTTCTCGGCCTCAACTCCTTCTATCCACTCTCCTCTATCAGATTTAGGATTTTACTTCCATCAACAGATTCCCCAACCCACAAGATACCTGCCTATACCTAAGGCAGCATTTTATACTTCATTAACCTGGTATTTTTCCAGCATCAGTGGGAATCTCCATCACGCCACCAGATGACGGCATCACACTTCCTGGACTCCACATGTGTTTATTGCAAGAAGAAACATAAAATCCTCCACATTCAAGTCCTTCCAGTTGGCCTGTCTAATACTTGCTTGTACTTTCATCTTTACTGTGAAGCAATCCTGTTAAAAAATTTATTTTTCAGGTGCCACCATGGATAAATCTGCCTTTTGATCAGGGAGAAAGCATACGTGAAATTGAGAAAGGACACGTTTTTCCTTTTTCTGGGAAGGTTTGGGGATGTCAGTCACTGTAAAAATCTTTTCTTGGGAATGCCGTCCACATCTGCAAACTGTTCCTGTAAGGTCTATGCAGAAATCCATTTAAGAACATAGCATTTCTCCACAATAAGCAATCTTCCCTGGAAGACACCAACCCAGCCTCCACGGCCGAAAGAAAGTCACGTTGCTTTCTTTTCTTCTATGACAGGACAGAAGGAAGTGATTCACACACCTCAATTCCCTAAGAAACAGGAATTTTCACACAGGAGGGTGTTTTGATAGCTTTTCTTTCTTTGGAAGTCACGACATATGTGAGTTTCCAGGGTTCCTTATCCAGCAGAGAAAGAAAACCTAAGATAAGATAATGACAATGTGAATAATACACTATTTAAATGACTTCTGCCTTTCCATTTTCTCCTTTTTTTTCTTTTGCACTTTGTCAGAAGCCAAAATGTTCATGAATTATAATGTAGATGGAAAAAATTTGTAGTTTCTGAATAAGACAGCATCATGCCTGCACCACTACTGAGCTGTGTAATGTTGTCCAAGCCCTTCGCCCTCTCTTAGACCTAGGCCAGAGGGACCCTCGTCCTGGGCCATAAACTTTTAGAGGGCAGCACACATGACAAATTCCAAATACGATTTTTTTCTTTTCCATCTTACAAGGAAGTGTTGATTGTTTTCTTAACATAGTAACTGTTTGAGCTAATGGGAAGGACTCATTAGCTGAACTTGGACCCTAGACCAGAGGACGCTGAGCTGACAGCCGACGAGAGGATGCACCACAGCCTCTGCCTTTAGAAATCAAAGACTAAATGGGTGTCTAGGAAGACAGGATTCCCCAGGTAATTCTGCTGTCTCCCTTCTCCTTGCTCAGAGGATGTAATCTGAGAGGCATTTAGAATCCCCTGCAAGGCTTGAGTCAGGCAAGTGGGCCTAGACGTGAAGACCTGCCTGACCCACCTCCCCGGGGAACTTGAGCAGATCATTCCCATTTTGGGTTTGGTGAGGCCCACGAGTGTTGAAAACCTGGGTCCAGCTCCCACTCTGTGCTGCTCCAGATCCATGTTACAACACAGGCTCCTAGGCCACAGGGCTGGCCCTGGAGAGACTGAGGCTTAGACCATTAGCGTATTTAGATATGTGATCTCTGGGTCTCCATTAGCACTTGCCTGGGCCCCACCAATATTAGGGGCAGCCTGCCTCTGGTTCCTTGTCTAAAAATAACAGGGCTCAATTAAATTCCCCATAGTTTGGACCTGCTGTAGAGACTCATTATATTTTCACTTAAGTACCTTAAGATAAAGTGAAAATAAAAATTACAATTCAAGATGTCAGGGGAAAAAAAAACGAAAATAAAATGTATTTTTCCAGAGTTATTTCAAGAAACCTTCAAATGAATTGCAGCTTCTGGCTTGCCCTTTCCTACCTCTCAGGTTGCATACCCTATAAAAAGGATGTGATTAAGTAAAACTGTGGTTTGAAATGCTTAAGGATCCACACACATAAAACACCACAAATACTACACTGTAAAATTCTCCATGTGGTATAAGAATCACAGTTTATCACTCTCTAATGATCAATTGGCAATTAATATCTAACTGCCTTCTTGCACTGAAGACCTTTTCTGAAATATACAAAGGGAAAAAAAGCATGGATAGATTATTCCAAGGCTCAGCATCTAAACAATAACTTTAAAGAGAATCAATGAAAGCCATGCCCAAAGCAGCCAAAGACAACAAACACTGAGGAGTATTTACTATTATTACTCAGGAGCATTAACTTAGATGTATGTAGAGATGTCAGCTGTGAAATACTAATCTGAGTTTTAATTTTTCTGATTTTTTTTATACTAATTACAAAGACAGATGTGCTTACTATGCACACTGCTTAAACCGTAAGTACAGTATAAAAAACGGCTTTCCCCCTCTGATCAGAGGCATAAATAACGTTTCTATATTATGTCCTATTTCCATATATCACAGAACTGGTTGAAATGTATCTCTGGCTACGGTAAATCATAAATACATTTAAGCGGAAACTCCTCCTTGAATGTAGAAAACAAACACGTAGCAATGAAATCTACAGTTACACAATATTTGAGTGTAAGTTTCTTCATAGTCCATTTTAATTGATTTATACAGACAGGAAAGAGGGGGAACATTAAACCTTTTACAAACCTTCCCAAGCTTGCCTAATTAGGGCAGTCCTGCATAAAGAGCTTCATAGTTTTAGAAAATCTGAGAGCAATGAAATAAAAATGAGACAAATGGAGGGAAAATGCACATATTCCAACACCTGTTCTCAAATCCTGCGCTTCCAACTAAGGGAAAGTTACAGGTAATGGACACAGAGGACTATGACCAGGTTCTTCACTGGGCCACAGAATTGTATGTGTAATTTCAGTCCATATTTTACCTTTATGAAGAAAATCTGTGAAGTAAGCCAAAATTACCAAAGGAGTACACAAAAAGCCGTGCTTGACATGGGAAGTTTATTTAACAGAACATTAGCAGAGACACGTAAAGTCACTAATCTCTGTCAGGACTGAAGAAATTAATTTTTTAAAAAATGTATTTCCAATCGTTGCTTAAAATATTCTCAGAATCTTTGTGTCTAGTAAGTCGCTGAGTAAATATAAATGGAAAAATTAAAATATCTAAAATAAATGACCCTGTTCTAGAAAATATTTAAGGCAGTGAGTGCTAAAACGTCCACCATATTTCTTCTGAATGTAAGCCACTATCAACCATAAGACATGTCTTAATTTATATTCACGGAGAAAGTAAAACCTTGTAACAGCGCCATTAACTGTGAGATGCGTTCCAACTTCAGAGATGCTAAAATATGTAAAGCGAGTCATTTAAATGTGGAAAACACATCTAGCTATTAAACTCAAAAAAACCAGAATGAACATTTCTATATAATGACCACTGACTTAGCAAATACTTTTAGAATAAATGAAAAAAATGAATGACTTTACGAGCAACTTTCTTGATAGGAAATAGGAATAAAGAAAATTTCTATGCATATGATCAAAGACAGATACATGGTCCCCTCTTCACCTCGCCAAGTCTCTCCTCTACTACTGTGGCCCAGCCTTCTCGTCCATCTCAAAGTTCCTACAAACGTTGGCAGAAAAAAACATGCACCCCAACACTAGTTTATATACATAGGCATATCCACATACATACACTCTCACCTACACTCTAGAGCAAGGGTCAAGGAACTATGGCATTCAGGCAATACTCCAACTGCCAGCTTTGTAAATAAAGCTTTATTTTAATGCAGTCAAGCTCATTCGTTTATGTGTTGTCTGTGGCTGCTGCTTCCATGCTACAATGGCAGAGTTGAATAATTGTAAGAGACTGAATTGGCCCCCAAAGCCTGAAATGTTTATCATCTGGCCCTTTCAGAAAAAAATTTGCTAAGCTATGCACTAGAGTATAAGACCCTAGAGGGTGGCAGCCATATTGTAAAGCTGGTCTTCCTCTCCCTGCAGCTCCTGGCGCCAAGTACAAAGCAGTTAATGTATGCTCATCGGTAGATTTGAAAGAGTAGCATACCTTTAACACATTGACTGCCATACTAGAAAAAATAATTTTTCCTTGGGGCCACAGTGTTTTATTACAAAAATAGAATAAGAACTTCAAAAATAAAACGATCCTATCTAATTTAATGAAAAATCTGTTACTTTTTGTTTTCTGTGCATGAGTTATAGGCAACTTGAAAAATAGTTCACACAACTCCCAAGTAGAAGAGACATGTGAGTTACATACGCTTCACAAGGTTCCAGGCTCGAAACTAGTGTGAGTTAAATACAACTCACATGACAGTTAATGTGTTAAATCAAGCTGAAAGGTCTTCTGAAACAAATACTTGTCCACATTTGTCCTTATCCAGGCTAATTTCCATTTCCAGAGGAACCTCTCCACCCTTCATTTTAGCCTTCTTTTTGTAAGTTAAGATTCCGTATATAAATCAGTCTCCTACTAGCTGTATGACTAACAGAGAGCAACTCCATCTATCTCCCTGATTAAGTTCGTTGGATAGACACTTTGAGGACCATCAACTGCCTTTCACACCAGAAACAATACATAACAAAGGAATTGTAACCACCTAGAAGTAATTTCTAGGCATCAATCACTACCCAGACATCTGTGGGGCATGCTCTCTGTGGTAACTCTAGATTAGGGGCTACCAAGTACAATTAGACACAGCCTCTACCCTCAAAGAGCTGAGAGTATACTTAGACTTAATCTCCTTAGACTCATTTCAAAGTGAACACACAGTAAACAGCATGATAGCAAACAGAAACTCAAGTTGATGGTAAGAGAAAACTCCAATGAATTACTCAGTTGGGACCTGGGTACTTACTGTGTTCTGGGGCAATAGAAGGACGCAGTCATGGCTCCTTACCTTGAGCCATACACGATACCAGAGCAAGGGCAAAGTTGTAACCAGCTCTAACAAAAGGCAAATGCAAGAAAAACACAGTTCTTTGGACTCGCGAAGAGAAGCAGATTAGTTGGACAGGATTGGGTTTGAGGAGGAAATAAGAGAAAACCTTTGGGGGTAAGGGAGGAACAAGGCACAAAGGTACAGGTACAAAGGTAGGGAGGCACAGTGCCTGGCTGCATCTGCACATGCTCTACAAGCGGAGATACCGTTATGCATTCACCAAGTGTTTACTGAATGCCTATTCTGTGCCAAGTGATATATCTGAGAGTAGGACAAGTTCCCTTTAGGGGCAGAAAACTACCTCTAAAGTTGACTTAACATTGTCGTCACTCTCCTGGAGAGCACACTGTGGGTGAGGAATACGGTGGAAGACAAGGCTCAGCAGGTAGGCTGGGATCCAATTGTGAAATGCCTGGGGTACCAGACCAAACAGGGTGGATTCTAAAGATTTTATAATATTTTCAATATATATTACATTAATATAGAGAGAGTCATGCATCACATAATGACATTTTCGGTCAATGATGAACTACATATACAACAGTGGTCCCATAAGATTATAACAGAGCTGAAAGATTCCTGTTGCCTGGTGACATCATAGACATCATAATGTTGTAGCACAAGGCATTACTCAAGTGTTTGTGGCGATGCTTGTGTAAGTAAATCTACTGTCATGTCAATCATATAAAAGTACACCACATATAATTATGTACAGTACAAATTATTTGATAATGATAAACCACTGTTACCGATTTATGTATTAGACTTTTTATCATTATTTTAGAGTGTATTCCTTCAATTTATATTTTTAAAAAATTAAACTGTAAAACAGCCCCAGGCAGGTCCTTCAGGAGGTATTCCAGAAGAAGGCATTGTTGTCATAGGAGATGACAGCTCCATGTGTGTTATTGGCCCTGAAGACCTTCTAATGGGACAAGATGTGAACTTTAGAAGACAGGGATACCGATGATCCTGCCCCTGTGTCAGCCTAGGCTAATGTGTGTGCTAGTGTCTTAGTTTTTAACAAAAACATTTAAAAAGTAAAAAAATAAATAAATAAATAAATAATTTTTAAATAGAAAAAATTTTACAGAATAAGGATATAAAGAAAATATTTTTTATAGCTCTACAATGTGTATTTTAAGCTAAGTGCTATTACAAGAGTCAAAGGTTTAAAAATTAAACTTTTAAAATTAAAAAGTTTATAAAGTAAAAAATTTATAAACTAAGGTAAGTTCATTATTGAAGAAAAAAGTTTTTTATGAACTTAGCGTAGCCTAAGCATACAGTGTTTATAAAGTCTACAGTAGTGCACAGTAATGTCATTTCTCAGAATGTGTCCCAGTCATTAGGCAATACATGACTATATTATAAATTAAATATAAATTTAATATATAATACAAGCTCTGCTCACATTTCAGGGCACTAGAGATCATTCCAACACTGGTCTTCAAAACTAATTGCATTTATAGCAAAGAAAAGAGCAAAATATGCATTTAATTCATTACAAAAATTATCACTACTCATCCTCAAATGTGGGAACTTGATTTTTGAGAAATAAAGAAGAGACCCAGTGTACATCAGTATAGCAGCCAATGTACTGCCTGTACTACTGGCAATGGATTATTGATTATTTCCAAATGACCCAAACTTAACATTGTACACAATTCGCCAAACCTATTATTTGTGTTTCAATGGACACGCACCTTTAGTTATATTTAAAAAAACAACAAAAGTTCCTTCACTATCTAAATGCTTCTTTATAAGGCAGCTCCAGAAGTAGCAGGAGGAACATGCCTTCTGGCAGCTTAATCCCCAAACAGCAGCTGCATGGCTTTTCAACCTTATTCTACCAACTCTGATGTCCTGAGGTGGGCTATGTGCTACAAGCAAACTTCCCTTATCTTTCCCGAGTGATGCTTACGCACCAGTCATCATAGTCGTTTCTTCACATTCTGAAATGAAATACTTATTTTCATGAGTTGCCTTCCTATAATATACCAAGATGACTTAATATTTCAACTTTCTTTGCTTACTGGGGTTTATGAGGCTCTAAATGAGAGTTTCTAAACCTTGACACTGCTGACATTGCAGGCCAGATAATCTTTTGCCGTGGAGGGCTGTCCTGTGCACTGCCCGATGTTCAGTAGTGTCCCTGGCCTCCACCCACTAGATGTCAGTAGCGCCCCTCCAACACATCCACCCCACCTTGTGACGATCAAAATTGTCTCCAATCATTGCCAAATATTCCCTGGGTGACAGAATATCCCCCTGTTGATAACCACTGCTCTAAGCTTATTAGTTTCATTTTATAATAATAATAGTAAAAGGTAACATATATTGAGGTTTACAATTGGCCATCCACTATTCCAATCATGTTTATAGGTTAACTCAGTTAATCTTCACAATCTCCCACCTTAAAGATGAGGAAATACTCAGAGAAAAAAAGTGCTAAGTGGTAGAACAATGTATTGAGCCTGAGTCCATTGGTGTCAAGACCCTTAGCTCTTAATTACTAGACAGACTATTTTTGCCTTTCTGGAAATGTGCAAAATTGACGGCAGTAGAAGAGATACAGGTTCTCTCCGTGTCTTCCCTACTTTGTGACTGGAACCATCCCCAGGAGACCCAGCAAACATTTAAGGAGGTATCATGTGTACAGCAGGAGCTCTTGAATTTCCCCGGAGTAAAATTCAACTATCTAACAATTGATGTGGCTTGGCAGGGATGGATCCCATGGACATGGGCTATGGCAACAACCCATGAGTGTGACCAGCCAACTGCTACCTACAGACTGAATGCAGCTCTGCATTTTCCTCAAATGAAGTTTTATTTTGCCCAAGCAGGCACTGCCTTGGGTCAAGAGCATGCATTCATACAGCACCTGCAGAGTGCAGAGAACACTGCACTTTATTCCTGGTCAGTCTCCAATAGTTGTGAGGTTGATTGTTTCCCTGGAGAAAGCTTAATTAATTTATAATCTACACATTTAAAATTTGCACCAGTTTGTATGGACTGGGCAAATGTTTGCCTTTGCAAAGGATTTTCTAAGCAAATTAATAGATTACACTTGGAGCATAAGGGAAATGTTTTTTTCTATTAAAGACCAC
>JAQIFY010004867.1:0-11454 GCA_028533085.1 Varecia variegata | reverse complement strand
CAGTGCAAACTGGGCCCTCCAGTTTTTCCTCCTGGTCTCTCCTGTGGTCATCTACAGGCCTGCTTATGGGAAAGGAGTTTAAGACGATACCCTCCAATTGTATCCTCTGCTTCAATTCCCAGGCACATAAGGTAAATAGAATTCCAGAAGGACTCAAGCACCTAATGACAAAAACACCAATGAATTCCTGGAGCAGAGTCAATTAAGAAATGCACTTAATCCTAAAATCATGCTTACAGGCTCAAGAATCAAGAGATTTTCAACATGGAAGAGAGAACTTTAGAGTCATCTCTAAAGTTTGACATTGATTAAGGAACTACTGAGGAATGGTAAGAACAGAAGCTTGGAATAAGGCTAGAATTTGTTTGAATCTAACCTCCACCACTCATCAACTATATAACCTTAGACAAGAATTTGACTCACCGGTTCCTCAAATTTTTTAAAAGTGTCATGTGAATACTAACAGTGTCTACCTTCTAGTCCCTTTGGTAGGATTTGATGAAGTCATGCTAGGTACTGGCCCACCTAATCAGTGCTTAATAACCAGGAGTCCTTTTATTATTATAGAAGGAATTACAGGACCTTTAGAATCAACTAGTCTTGGGTGCAAACCCTTATTCTGTTTATTAGTTTTGTTTCAGTGTGTGCAACATACTAAATCTCCTGAACTTTGGTTTTCTCACTTATAAAATATGGATAAAAACCTCTTTTTTTATAGTTGCTGTAAGGGTTATTTGGGTCAGCATGGTCCTGAAATGTAGTACAGATTTGGTAAATGTTTATTATCTGCCTTTCTGCATTTCTTTGATGAGAATCCAGGTACTGTGCTATCTTATTTGATGTTAGCCCTTCAGCCAGATTCCTGTGCTTATGTAGAGTGCCTGGTTTAAATTAGACCCCCTTTATTTACCTAGAACTCTGTTCTTGAGGGTGCCAGCCTGTGCCCCTTTTGATTCTTTGGACAAAAGTTCTAAGACAGAGTATAGTAGGAGTGCTTAGTGATAGTTACTTTAGGGTAAGAAAGAAAAATGTATTCCAGATACAGGAACAGTAATTTATCTCTTTAGAAACTCATTCAGGATAATTCTTAGGTAAAAGCTATAGAGAGGTAAAGTATGTGCTCCCAAAGCTCTTTTCTTTCAGTCCATGTTTTGCAATTTTCTGACTCTCTTTCCCCAAGAGACACAGTATTATGCCTACGTTACACAAGACTTGACTCAGAGAAGAAAGACTTATTTAGACAACAGAGGTAGGCAGCAGGCAGTGGGCAAGAATGGACAGAGAAGCACTAGCATATTTGTTCAATAACATTCGTATACCAAGACTATTTTGACTGCTTATTTGATTCTAAGTCGTTGACTAAGTTACAACCTCTGCCCTTAGTAAATCCTAGTGGTGAAGAGCAGTCACAGAATAGGGTCAGGCAGAATGGTCTCTGCCAGCAAAACCAGGGTTTGTGGCAGAAAACGCACCAGAAGGGCTTATTTTCAGAACCAAGGTGCGCCCCAAGGTTCCCTGAAGGGTTCAGAGGGCAATCTGGTTAGATGCTCCTGGGAAAATAGTAACTCATTGCAGGCTTAAGAGCTTGGGTTTTCTAGGACTCAGAGCTTTTTCTTTCTTTTTAGAATCTATCCTGTGTCTGTTTGATAGAGCCTTGTAAGATTCTACATTTAATTCACTTCTTTGCCAGGTTGAGTCTCAGCTAGAATAATTGTCCCCACAACAGTCTGGGAATGTGGCTGGGGTGAAGAGGAAGGCAGAGGGATCAGCTCAACAAACACCTAGAGGTATGAAGCTACTTTATGCCAAGTTGGTAATGGGTAAAAATCTTTTATAGTTTCAATAATTTTTTTTAAAATTAAGCCTTAGGGGAAGATATTAATAACACATTAGTTCATATTACATTATCATCATTTGGTTTAATATCTCATTCTTGTTTATTTTATGTTTCCTCTTGTTCCTCAATCTCTCCATTCCCCTTCCACAGCTATAGCCACCCACTTTAGTGTGTGATATATGTTCCTTAATTATGCTTGTATCATTGTGAAAAACAGATAGCATTTTGAGTGTACATTTTAAAAATATATATGGTATTGCATTGTAAATCCTGTCTTTCCTTTTATTTAACTGACTATTTTGCCACTGTGTTTTTCAGACCATCAATGTTGTAAGCCCATCAAGTTCAGTGCTTCTTAATACTGCATACAATTTTGAAAAAAGTGTCCACCATATTATATTAATCAATTCCCAATTCACTTAGTAATAGACACTTAGGTTGGCATCAGCTTCCCATTGACACAACATTACCAAAATATTGATGGGTCAGGTGGCAAAGGCATGCTGAATTTTAATAGATATTTCAAATTTGATAAATCATGATTAAGTTTTAAAAACCAAAAATGTTACTCTGTATCAGCATCAACCAAGCCCAAAATATGACATATCCAAGAGATGGGTATGGCATATGGATTGAGAGTCCAGTAGGAAAATCCCAATTTTGGTGGTAGGGACTCAATTCTGGCACAATCAAAACCCTCATTTTCACTGACTAATACTTTTCTGCTGTCCCCTGGCTATTAAGCTATTACACTGGGTGCCCAACTCGAGTCCTCGATCCTCCATGGAGCAACACCTTCCTGCCATCTCACCCATCATATCTACCAGCTTTGTGTCCCTTTTTTCTCAGAGCCTCAATTATTGCTAAAAACTAAGTCATTAATTTCTTATTCATTCATCCCACAAACACTTACGGAATATCTATCATGTGCCAGCTGTTCTGCTTCGTGCTGGGGACATAAAATAAATCAGGCACCATGATCCCTTTTCTATATGATCTGTGTGATTCTGTTTACATAAGCCGTGTAAAAATGAGCTACAAGAATAGAAGTGTGGACAGGCAGAGCAATGCCTAAAGAAGTGGAATCAGTTAAGAAGGGACGCACAGCAGCCCTTTTCCACAGGAAGTTCCATGCTTTGCAGGGGAGGCACCCATGTGTGTCTTGTTCTACAATGTGCTCCTGGTGCGTGGTACAAGTCTGACCTACAGCAGACGCTCAGTGAATATTTGTGTAATGGAGAGGTGAGATGGAAAACAGAAAAAAGGAAAGGCAGAGGCCATTTCAGGCAGAAAGAACCATATTTTAAAAAGCCCTGAAGTATTTGGGAATCTATGAGGAGTTCAAGATAACCTGCAAATAAGGTGTGAAGGTGGAAACCGATGAACAATGAAGCTGAGGGTCAAGTTGCAAAGGGAGTTGTGTGCTATGTTGAAGGGGTCAGATTTTATCCTGAGGACAATGGTATCTACAGAAAGATTTTTACCAAGAAAGTGAAACAATCAAATCTCCATTTTAGAAAGAGGCAGAGAAGCAGAGGATGCCTCTTGGGTAGGAAACAGGACAAACGAAAGACAGGAAAATGTTTTGGGAAGGTCTTGCAATAAGGGCTTGATTAAAAGATGATGAGAGTCTCAACCAATTTAGCAGCAGTGGGATGTGAAGAATGTAAAGGGCTGACTAGACTCTAGCCTCATGTACTACTGGAGAACAGGAGAACCTCTCAGTCGTTTAACAAATGTTAGTTGAGTGTCTACTCTGGTGCTGAGGACAGAACTATTGTCGTGCAGACAAGGCTCCTCCTCTCGCGGAGAGTATTGTCTAGTCCAGGCTTCAGTTGGTAAACAATAGATGTCTGCTAGGTTCTACCCACGGGAAACACGGAGGAGTACAAGAATAATTAGCAGAGGCACCCAACTCAGTCTCTGTGTGGATAGACTTCCTGCAGGAAGCAGAACTAAACCTAAAGCCTAAAAAATGGGGAAAATTACCCAGAAGAAAAACATTGAGAGAAAGAAAGTTACATCCATATCGGAAGATGCAGAAGTGAGAAAGAGTATGAAACATTTGAGAAACAGAAACAAGTTCACTGGGCTGAGAGCACCCAGAATGAGAAGGGACTGAGCTGAAGATTCAGAGGTATGTGTGGCTATTCCTGAAGGATCTGCCTTTAGAGCGGGCTGAGAAGCTAGGGCTTCCTCCTATGAACAAGGAGAAGCCAGCAAAATGTCTTGAAGAAAGGGGGGACGTGATTAGATTTGCATTCCAGATACATCACTCTGCTCCTGAGACTAGTGGATTGGAGGGTCTCCACTGGGACAGTCCTGGGAGACTGGGGTAGTGCTCTGGGTAACAGAGGGAATGGTCTGCGTTGGGATGATGGCAGGGGGAATGCACAGAAGTGGAGGCACATTTCTGCTGTGGCATCAGTAGGAGCTAGCAGTCAAGTTGTAGGGAAAAAGAGAAGAGAATCAAGGATGGGAGCCAAGATTTGAGGAGAAGTAACCGGATGATACATGGTGGTGACTCTCTTCAGGGACTTGCTGGAGGAAGCTCCAGTTCTATGGAGTGTGAATGTGCTTGTATGAGACAGTGTGTGTGTGTGTGTGTGTGTGTGTGTGTGTGTGTGTCTGTGTTTGTGTATAACAGGGGCACCACAGTGTTTAGTTGAGGCACCAATTTTGAATTGGAGGCACTTGGATAGACTGAATCAGAGCTTAAGTCCAGACTAGAAACACAGATGTGTGAGCCATTGGGCTAAAGACATAGATGGACCCAAGAGAGTAGACAAAACCAACTACAATAGAGTAAGAATAAAAGGACCAGGAACTAGAGAAAGATGGAGACAGATTGACTCATGACTAAACCCATGAAGAATTCTGGAATTTCCAGGCTTTCACTTTGCCCTTGATCACATCTAATACAGCATCCTTGGAAGAACCAGTAGATCTCTGGCCCCCAACCTTGGTAACAGTGAGGGAAAAGGGACAGAGGTATAAATTGATGAGGAAAGTTATATTTTTTACAAAATACCCAAGGATGAGATTCAGAGATCTACATCACTTTTGAAGGTGTAACAGCAATTTTAGATCCAATGTTCACATCAAAGTCTCAGAGGCTCCCATGCAGGGGGCCTTCCACTGCCCCAAGCTTTTGCCTGTGGTCCCATCCTATAGAGTTAGGGTTAGGGGATGGGAATTTGGGTGGGAAACTCAAAGGATCTACATAGGCAAATAGCATCAGACTGAAAGTCTAGGAAGAAAGTTCTTCAGAAAAGTTTGCCTCTTGGCCCTACTTCTTGCTTTTTTAGTATGACTCAATTTTGGTGAGAAATAAGCGTTTTGGCTACTCCTCAAGAACAGAGCCTGTTGTGGATGAGAACTTGGGACAGCGTGCTCTCCTTTCTTCTGAAGACCGCTGTCCTCTCTTCCCAAATCCGTCTGCTCTGGCTCAGGAAGGAACACTCAGCCCAACACGTATGTGTCAGATACGCAGCACTGTGTCTGCAACAGCCGAGCCATCTGCAGGAGGCCGGATCTGCCAACTTGTCACCAGGCAGGGAAATCCATTTCACACTCGGTGAAAATTCTCACATCCTCCCCCACTTACCAGTTGGAAGTTTTCCTCTCTCTGATTAAGCTTTCTGGGGGTTTATGACCAATGTAGCCACTTCTGTAAAGTTAGGGTCAAGAATTCTTATTTCACAAATTAGTCCCTTTGTGTGACAGTTGAGTATTTACTAAGGACGATGCACATAGGTCAGGGGTGAGAAGAAATTTTATGAGGCAGAACATTCACCTCAAGAGCTTTAAAATTAATTATGTCTGGTTCTATCCTCAGAGATTCTGGTGTAATTGGTAGAGACTGTGGCCTGGGCATGAGGATTTTTTAAATCTTCCCCAGGTGATTCTAATGTACTGTGAAGTTGGAAAGCTGCTGGTGGAGAAAAGTGCTTCTCCAACTTTACTTTGCACAAGAGTCACCTGGGAATCTTATTAAAATGAGGATTCTGCTCGAGCTTATTAATTTCTAATAAATTCCTGGGTGATGCTGTTGTATATGGTCTGTAGACCACACTTTGCAAATCTATAGCAAGGCTATAGATTAGAATATTCTTCATCCTGGAATATAGCCTTCTTGTCTGCTCAGAAGGCATTTGAGGCTCAGCTTGAGTATGCTTTGCTTCTCAAAGACCTTCTTAATTTCTTATATCATTTCCTGGGCCACAGCAGTAGTGACCACTCCTTTATTTTGCCCTTACTTGGACTGACACAAACCTCTACTGCAACTGCAGCCCTTGGTCTCCTCTTCTCCTAGCCCTGCCCCCCTTGACTTCTAGATGAGTTCCTGCTCCCTTTAGAGCCGCCTGTGCAGTCAGTGCTCATAACTCACCTGCTCTACTCATTTCTCTGCATCACTGTCATGGTTATTTGTTTATTGTCTGTCTTTCCATCCTAGAATGTAAGTCCCCAAAGGAAAAGTATTCTTATCCTTTTGTTCACTGCTCTATGAGCCCATGGTAGATGTTCAATATTTTTTTAATGAATGAATGAATGAGTTTTAGACAGGAACCATATTCAGTGTAAGGCAATGTCTAACCGCAGATGATCAGACACTTGTCACTTACTGGGCTAGGGGAGAAGGGGAGTGTAATGGAAGTGGGAAGTTAGGCGAGGGAGGGCAAGGTGCAACAGAAAGGGGGACAAAGCTAAAGGAGACTGTCCAGGCACCACAGAGGAGTCCAGGCCCACCTTGCATTTTGAGAGCTGTCCACATGTTATAGGGTCTGGCTGGGGTCTAAAATCCAGGTCATGGACTGGCTAGAAAGAGACTTTCATGCTCAGGATCTGAGGAATAATGTGGATTCTTCGAAGACTTCGAGTAAAGACCAAAGAGGGGAGGAGGCAAGCTGCCTCTTAACAGAATTTCATAGAAGCCCATGACAAATTCATTCATTCACTTCTTTATCTTTTCTATTAATATTTACAGAGCTCACTGGAGCCCCTGACTGTGTCTTGTCTGCAGACATTTAGCTGCTGGTAGGAGACACCTGAATATTTTGTATCATTGACCTTCTCTTGCCACCTGGCTGTTGTGGTCCTGTTATATAATCACATATATATAACTAGTTATTGATAAAGAGAGAATTTGTGAACATTCCTTTAGTTTCCATCTTTCTGCTTCAACCTTCAAATTTCCAGGAGAGAGAGAGTCAGGTGTTCTCTCTGGGACCAACAAGCTGTGGCTGGGGTTAGGGTCATACGATACAGACATGGCCCCCGGGCTTTCATCCAGTGTTGGGAGGAAGCATATTAGTAGGCTATACAGTCATCCAAAGAATGAGACATTCTCAGTCCATTCCCTCAAGGAGCTTTTGGCCTGCTGGGAAATTTTTAAAGCAAAACTTACAAAAAACCATGATGCATATAGCTTTATACTAAACTTATATAATTTACACTGACCTGTTTTGCATTTTCTGGGGCAACTTTTTGATTATCCATTATTCACTGGTACTGGGAAAATTCAAAGGAGCTGTGGTAGATAAGAGGGGTGTCACCAAAAGGTTCCAACTACTGAGCTTTATTCTTCCCACTGAGCCACACCTTGGGAGGAGTGATGAGTTTACTAAGGATTTCTGCCAGGCTAGAGGTGAGAGGTAGGGTTGTCATAACCAGATGGGCACTGAATTCTAATATAAACTTGATAATGATGAATATTATCTACTCTTGAGTTTCCTAGCAAAAAAGAAAGAAGCTGAGACAAGGATTAAGTACCGATGCTTTATTTGGAAGTTGCAAAGTCAGGGCAGTAAAAGTGAGGAAAAGGACAGGAAGGTAGAAAGAAGGATGGCAGCAATGCAGAGCATGCATTAGCACAATGGCCGTTGCATACAATGAGCTGCATAGATGTGCAGCAGGTTGCTTGGCAGGGGATCTGCCCCACATGCTGGTCATCGTGGGATGGTGGGCTTCATGGGGAGGTCTCACGGTAGAGCAGCTCATTGCAGGGAGGATGCAGGGATAATTTGTTATCTGGGCTTCCTCGTCTCTTACTTCCCCCTGGGTTAGAATTCCCACAGTACCAGTGAATGCACAATCAAAAAACTGCCCCAGAAAACATAAAACAGATGAGCACAGATTATTTGAGCGTAATATAAGGCTATACTCATCGTGGCTTATTGTAAGGTATACTTTATAATTTCCCACCAGGCTGAAAACTCCTTGAGGGAATGGACTGAAAATTTCTCACTCTTTGGATGGCTGTGTAGGTCACAAATATGCCCCCCAACCCATACCTGGTGAAGATCCTAGAACTTAACTATCCTGCCTGTCTGAGTTGTATCCCCTGACCCCTTTAGTGGCTGTTCAAAATGCCAGATCCCTCATCCTAAGGCATGCTGGCATTTTATTCAGTGTAGAAATGGCACAAGGAACCAGAACTTGATGAGTGCAACTAATCAGACTGGCTGTGTGGTAGTGCCCCAGACAATGGGTGCGGGCTGTGCTACCAGTGACTGGTTGGCCCTGGGGGCCACAGTGTGGTGTGAGGCAGGTAGCCATGGGCAAGTGGTGCATGAGCTCTGATTCAGTGCAAATGCTTAATACAGAAGAAATCTTAGAGAGCTTCTAGCTGTAGTCCTGCATTTCACAGACAGGAAAAGCAAATCTCAAGTAGGTATGCCTTGTCTGAGATCCTGAACCTTATGAAAGTCACAACTGGGATATGGATAAAAGGTTTTGTAAGTGTGGTTTTCATGGTTTTATCCTCACTAAACCAAGGGCTGTGATCACACAATGTAAGAGATCTAGTATATTTCAGTAAATAGATACCTATTATCACTTGGTAAAAGATGATACGACTTCATAGTTAAGAACATGTGCTGAGAAGGGTGGGTTAGGTATACAGCAAGATTAAATTCTGGCTCTGCCACTTACTTGCTTTGGAATTTTGGTGTTACCCAATCTCTTTGCATCTATATTTTCTCATTTATAAGGGAAGCACAATAGTAGTACCAATTTCCTGGTGTTATTAAGAGGATTGTGAAGCCTATGTGCCTGGCACATAGTAGACACTCAATAAATCTTAAAATTAACTCTAGTTTAGTGGTATTCTCATATTTTTTTCTCTGATTCAGTAGAAGCCTTCAATGCCTTTGTACACCTCAAGCTTAATATATAAACATCCCTATACCCACCATCCATCCATCCACCCATCCATTCATCTATCCATATGTTTATTTTGGTAAAAGTTCAATGATCGGCCAAAATTTTGTTTTGTTTTGTTTTATCAAGCAAGGGATTCTGCTGATGTTCTTTGTTCAATTGCTCAGCACAAACAACAAATGCATTTAAAAAAACTTTTCCTTGATCAGTGAAAAATGTAAGTTCCCAGAACAATCAGAAGAAAACATGCTTCAAACGTCAAAGATACAGTAGCAATTCCACTCTTTCTATATTTTCCCACAAGCCTTAGCATGGATATACATATTCTTCTTTGTTCATAATGAACCAGACTCTGTCAGAGACGAAGTGCCTTACTCACAGCAGAATTCACCCTGGAGTTTTCCTGGGCAGAACGGGAGGAGTGAGGAAGCAGAGGAAGGCAGGACTGACTTTCTCAGGCGGATGGAGTGCAGGGCCCTGCGGAGAGGTGATGTTGGCTAAATGGCTCCTCAGAGAACGGCCAAGAGTAGGATCAGAGGTAATAGGGATGGACAGGGCTTGGCCAGACAATCATTCTGTATTGCTCACTGGTCTGGAATTTTTCCCTGAGATGTGCTTTCCAGTTATTTGTCCAGATTTCTATGATCTTAACTGATTGCTCCCGGGTAGAAAATAGCTTGCCTTTCCCAAGTTCTGACAGCCCTTAATTTGGCCTCACTAATTCTTTTGCAGCTTGTATGGATTCCAGAGGGAAATACATGTCTGTGACTGTCTGATTTGGTGGGTGACTTCCCCAGGACGGCCTGAGAAGCTGTACTGGGGGACCCTAATGCTGCAGAATTGCTAGAGGCAGAGACTTTTGCTTCTCATGGCTGCTTATCTTGCGGAAGACATCAAAGCCATACTGACGGTATCTCCAAGGGATGGGCTGTCCGTGCTTATTCACCCACAGGAGCTGCAGTCCAGATGAATGATGCACAGGCAGAGGAACATCAGTCAAGCCCTGTTGGGACAGTATTTTGCAGCTTCCAGTAATTACGAGTACAGGTTGGCCCAACCACCATGCCTCCCCTTTCCCGGCATTCTCAGTTTTCTTCATATAGCTCCTAAAAAAGTCTTAAAATCTTTATTTGCCAAAATAATGGTTGTTTGATCACTTTGTTTGATCACGTTGCTCCATCACTAACAGTAAACAAGCATGGCTAAGTCCCTTCATCTCTCTGTGCCTCTGCTAGTTCATTTCCTCAGGGGGAAGGAACGTAGAATCATGGTTACATCGCAGACTCTAGGTTCATGCACAGCTCTGCTGTTCAGTAGCTAGGTAACCTCTGGAAGTTGCTCAACCTCAGTTTTCTCATCTATAAAATGGGGAATTACAGTAGTACCTATGGATTAAATGCATCAATGTGTGTAAAGTGCTTACAACCATGCCAGGCGCATGGTAAACACTATGTAAACATTTGTTATTTTTAAAAATTGAGGATCCCTATTTAAGGTTTCTCTCAGATTTAAAGGGTGAGTCATCAGCTTAGTAAATATTTTTGGCTCCTACCCGGCACTCATTATTTTCCCTTTTCCAAAGCTCCCAAATATCTTTTGGGTAAACACTTTCAAATTCTGTCCCTACACGACAATAGAGCATTAATGACAGATCACACTGGCTCTACTCCAATGTCAGGAAAATGGCTCATTAAATGAACTTAACAAAAATAAATTTTAAAAAATTTACGTTCTTAACCAACTTGGAAAAAAATCTCTCCTCTGGTTTTTTACCAGGTTGTTTCTGATGCACATTATAAGATGTCATATCAGAAAAGATCTGCCTTTGTTCCCATCAGGAGACTCACTTTGTTATGGTTTCAAATGGAAACAAAGAAGCCAACCAACCAACCATGAAACCAAAATCTGAAACACAGGTTTTTCTGGAGGGCATAATGATGATCTCTTTCATTCATATAAAGAAATTCACAAAGAGATTCCATATTCATTCACTGATTTTATTTTTACTACAACATTCAGGAGTCCTATTTTTAGAAGAAGAAAATGAGCTTCTGGGAGATAAATGGAGATTCTTCGAAGCCTACTGAACCATTTCACTGGAGGAGAGTGGTGAGGCCAGAATCTGCATCCACATCTTCTGACCTCGAGGATTGCTCCCTTCTTTTTGAAACACTTGCTTCATTGAGTATCCAGGAAACCCACATTCTATTGGTTCTCCTCTTACCCCATGGCTGCTCCTCTGTGGTGCCATTGCTGGATCCTGTTCCCTTTTCTAATCTCTGAATGATGGGGGTTCGGAACTCTCTTCTTGTTCCTCCTCCATTAGAATGTTCTTGCCACTCTGGCATTAGGTAAACCCATTCAGTACTATGGCTTTGCATACTGTCTACTTGCTGGTATTATTAACAGCTGATGGATTTATTAATGGTATTCGCATTAGAATGAAAATTCTAAGA
>JAQIFY010004866.1:0-11456 GCA_028533085.1 Varecia variegata | reverse complement strand
TTTCGAAGCCCCATCCGTGGCTCACGGTGCAGACACACACTGTGGCTTCTTTGGTGAAGGAGAGCAATGACAAATGGCTTGTTTAGAAGTGGGTGAACTTGTTGGAACAGATCAAAAAATATTTGTCTTTCAGTATCTGTATTTTTAATTTGTACACTCATCAGAATTTAGGATTAGACTGCACTACCTATTCTTACAATGTTCTCATCATCATTTCAGGAATTATATATTTTCCGTATTCCAGTTGAATGTGTGTCCTAACTTCAGGAAAAGCACATGTTTCTGCCTTTGTATACAGTAAGTATTTGGTTATCAATGACAAAAAGTTCAAAAGAACCCAGAAATGGAACGGAAGCCCTACTATTTGGGAACGCCAGACAAGGCATGTGTGTAAGTGTCATGTCAGTGTTCCAAAACAAACCGTTTCTACAGGGCTTCATTAAATACTGCGTCCACGTTTGCACAGAGGTGCAGTGAATGCTGCTGTTTTTAAGGAGATGCTTTAGCCAACACCAGGGGAGATGGCTCAGCTTGTTCATTACGTCTTGCTGTGGAGCAGATTGCTCTTAATAGCTTACTGTTCTCTGTAAGATGAAAACAAAATTGACTGTTCAGCACCATTCTCCTTCGCTTAGTGTCGTTAGCTTTCATAAATGCGTACTAAAACCTCGAGCGTAGTTACTGATGTGGCTGTAGAAAAGATGTTTCACAGCTGTGGATGCGGTGGTGGCATCCACACCTGCCAGTCAAGCCAGGGCCGGCAATCGGGGGTCAGAGCGGGTGGCTGTTTAGCTGTTTCTGAGCAGTTCACACCATGGCCTGAGCCGTTATTGTGTCGTTACTTTGAGCCCGATTGCACTTTGCGTCCAATCTGTCAACACCGACAGGAGCCTCAGAAACACAGACTCGTGGCTCTTTTCATCTTTTGGTATTTATTATTTACACTGTACAGGCACTTCACTAAATGCACACGTACATTTACTTCATCCAGTCTTCGTTACTGTTACTATTTGTATATTACATATTATATGATTATTAGTATCATATGATTATTACCACTTTTATTTTACAAATTAAGAAACTGAGGTTCAGAGAGGTTAGGTGACTTTGCCTGGATTGCACAGCTAGTGATGGAATCAAAAGTCGGAACCCTGGCCTTTTCTGACTCTGGGGACAAAGGCCCTACCTGTCTGTAACCCGAAGGGGACTTAGACACCATCTATTTCAGCCCCTCCTTGTAAGGACAAGCACATCTTGGCTCAGAGAAGAGGAGTTAATTGCCCAGGGTCTTCAGACCCTTGTCCCACGCTCTTCCCACTGTGAGGCACTGTCCTCATCCTTCCTCCTGGGCGGTGGCTGATTCCTCACGCCAGTCTCCCTGAATGAGCTTGTGTCACGGAAGTGACTCGGTCTGTAGAAACTAAATGAGTTGAGTTTCATTATCAAGTGTGAAAAATGTAGATTCAGAGACTGAAAGAAGAAAGAGTTGGGATGTAACATATTGAAGGCAAGTGGGCATAGATGGGTTCTGGGGCTCTCAAATTCTTTTTGGAACAAGGCACAGTGATTGTAGACAAGCGACAAGCCAGCTCGGGGTGGCTCTTACGTAGCCTGGATCGCACTGTCACTCCCCTCTCAGGATCCTGAGCAAGCAGCTCCTGCCCACCGTCTACTGTCTGGGAACATGGAATTCTCCGTTCTCTCTGTGCCCAGGGTCACTTTCACCTGTGCTCAGACACAGTCGTCTGTGCAAAGAGCAAAACCTGGATGCCCCCTTGGCTGTGGGGCAGGGACCGGAGGCTCGCTTTGAGGGCAATAAAGCAAAAATATTCTCCTGCAAGATCGTATTGGTTGTTGTTAAATACTCTGATCTCACCGAGAAGTTGGATGAGAACAGGTCCCGGGATCCTCGCTGTAGGACTCCAGTTTCTATGCGTATTAGTAGCAGTGGGACAAGAGAATATTGGTTTTATGGCTAATGTCATACAACTTGAATGACCCCCTGAGGCAAGGCACAGGCCCCTTGTCCTGGCTGTTTGAGCCCTGAAGCCTCTTTTTTTTTTTTCTTTTTTTTTAGCAAGACAGAGTCTTGCTCGGTTTCCCAGGCTAGAGTGCAGTGGTGCGATCATAGCTCACTACAACCTTGAACTCCTGGGCTCAAGGGATCTTCCTGCCTCAGCCTCCCCAGCAGCTAGGACTACAGGTGTGTGTCACCACATCTGGATAATTTTTTTGTGGGGGGGGGATGGGGTCTTGCTATGTTGCCCAGGCTGGTCTTAAACTCCTGGTCTCAAGTGGTCCTCCCTCCTCTGTCTACCAAAGTGCTGGGACTGCTGCAGCCTCTTGACCACTGGAAAGCCTCACTGGCCTTAACCTTGAGAAGGGTGACCCAGCCTCTCTTCCCTGCTAGGTGGTGGGGAGTGGGTGACATCCAAGCCACTGATGGTATAGTACAAAAACAAGCCTGCAAGTGACCTGTTGCAAGAGCGCTGGGGTGTTGGAGGCCTGGTTCTCAGGGGAGCTGTGCTTTGGTGGAGTCTCCAAAGCGCAAGATCTGGTTCTTGCCTTGGCAAATCCGGACTCGATTTTGTCAGAGCACTTTCAGAGGCCTTTGTGTCAAGGCCATCACAGGTGTCTGAGGAATATCAAAAGGATGCCAGTTTATTTCGTGTGACCACTTTACAGAGGCCAGAATATTCCTTTCCCACTCTCCGGTAGGTCCTGGGCTGAGGAAGTTGAATTTGTGATTTGTGGCCGGAGGTTGCTTGGTGAGTGGGGAATGAGAGTGAAGGCAGAGAGATGACCCTGAACCCCACGTCACCCACGCCAGGCGAGGCCCCGTGAATCCTCCCAGAATATTCCTGCCTTGCTGTTGCAGCATCTCCGTGCTGGACAGTGGGGGATAAACACTGCAAAACCCTCCCTCTCCAAATCTTCCTGGTCACTGTCTTTGGAGCAGAGCACGGTGGAGCTGATTGCATCCCAGCTCACATGACTGTAATCACATTTCAGGCCTTTGCTGAGCTGACGCCAGATTGCACACAACGAGCCGGCGCCTCCCGGCTTTCTTCAGCGGCATGTTCTCAGGCAGCCTCTTGTTTTCCTTCCATAGCTGCCTATTCATACCCACTAACTGCATCTGTCAATTTTTAAGTAAACATTTTATCGATGTATGACATACATGCAGAAAAGTGTATGAATTACAAGGGTGCAGCTCAATAAATTTTTACCGAATCACCAGCTTCATATAGCCAGCACTCAGAGGAAGAAATGGAATACTGTCGTCACGGTACAAGTCCCCTCTGTTCCCCCATTTCGGCCGGCACCCCTCAAGAGTAACTGCCACCTGGCTTCCTAGCAGCATAGTTCAGTTTTGCCTGTTTTGAACTTTATACTAAACGACACTCACACTATACTCTTTTTGCTCAAGATTATATTTGTAAGCTAGGTCTGTGCTGTTGCATGCAGCAAAAGTGCATTTATATCATTGCTGTATGATACTCCATTTAGTAATATATAATTTATCAATACATTCTAATGTTGATAGTTGGGTTGTTTCAGTTGGGGCTATTATAATAGTAATGCTGTGAACATCTTGTTTATAGCATTGGCTTCAATCAACTATGTTTTGAATGTAATTTGCTCTCTTAAGGTAATTTTATCTCAGCGTTCTGGGAGTACATCATTGTCACTCCCATGACAGCCTGCAGGTCCCCAGTGCCCAGTCCATGTTCTTTCTGCCATGGCATGATGCCATGTGTGGACCTGGCTGGTCTTCTCCTGCCAGATTGTAAATCCATGGGGGTGTCTCCTGCACATAGTAAGTATCCTTAATTATTAGTTAAATGAATGTTTTGATGAGGGAATGGAACTCAAAATATTGGGTTGCAATAGAAAACAAAAATTAAGGTTGCTTATTTCTATTTTACTCTTGCAGTATCCCACACTGCTACGATAATTGTGCAGGGAAGCACAGATCAAAGAGAAAGAAGGTTAAGTTTGAGATGCAATAAAGCAAGAGAATTGAAGGGCTGGTAAACGGGACCCCCTGTGGGCCTTCCTGCGGTGGGTGTACTGAGATGCGTTAAGTTAGGACATGTCCAGACCACTGCAGGTGCAACTGTCATCTTCCAGATGAAACCAGTCCCCGGGGCATCTGTCCCATCTCTATCACATAGACACCAAAACACAGTGGGGCCTGGGGTGGGTTGGGGGAGGCCGGGTTTTTTGGTTTTTGTTTTTTCATTTCAGAAAGCTCTAGCGACATAGTGAGAGGGAGGGTGGAAGTCCCCAGTACCACGAGTGCTGAGTGGAGATGAAAGGATTCTGTCGGTACTGCGGGTGGTTGTACCCAGGCAGCAGACACCCCGGGCATCTGCAGTCCCACTGATGTGGAGCTCGGGCCAAGCCAGGGCCTCACTCTTCTCCTGGGGGTCTTCGTTGCCTTGAGGACTACCACACTGACCCTTCGCCTTCCTCAGGAAATTGCGAGGGACCAACAGATCCTCCAAAGTGGCTGCTTTCTGGGGATGGGGGTTATGGGGTGGGAGCCCCCCAAAGAGCCACCTGCTCTAAAGCATCTCCCAAGCATATCTTGAAAACTTTTGTTGAATCCACCCAAAACCAGTGACTCCTGATCCTGAACTAAGACCTTAGCCAGGTTCTGACCTGAACGAAGGGCTGATCATTTCAGAATCAGTGCTGGCGTTTGTTTTTTCTTTTGCATTTTTCAAGAAGATAAAGTCACTTAGGATGTTTTTTATGTGGTTGGTGCTATTGCTGCAGGCGTTGCCCTGCTCTTCACTGAAGCCCCGCACATTGGCCGCAGCTTGAACTGGTAGCTGAGAAAGGGTCAGCTGGAAAAGTCATCATAAAATTGATCACCTGTGACTCCTGGAAAAGAAGTGCATGCGTGTGTGCCTGTGTGTGCACACGTGTACGTGTGTGCATGTGTGCGCATGTGTGCACATGCATTCACATGCTCCCTAGCACTCACAGATGTGGATACACAGGCTGGTGGGTGTGTGTGTGTGTGTATGTGTGTGACCCTGTTGGCTTCTTCACACACACAGCAGGCTGCTTGCAGCTTTGTTTATTTTCCTGGAGTTCAAGGTTCCCAGCCCTCCATGGGAGGCCTGATAGACAAAGACCACCCACCTACTATTGTTGCTTTTCTTTCTTTTTTTGTCCTTACTGAAGTCCTAGGTGTACTTGTGCTTCAACTGTAAAGTATTATTAACCATTGAAGAATTGAGTCCTGCTAGATCTTCCTCAAGCCATGCTGATGGATCTGCCACCAGGCACACTTGGGGTTCAGGCAGGTGGTCCCTGGTGGGCAGTCATTTGGGGGCACAGATGAGGTCTCAGAAGGACTGCGTGTGTGGCCCTGAGCTCCTCAGGGGTAATAGGGGAGGAGGGGGTGGAGATGGGCATTTTATAAACAATCCGAGACAAGAAGTAGTTGCTGGACTCAGTGTGTCTGAAATACAGGCCAGAAAAGCTAACATGAGGAACGAGTTATAATCTACAGAGGACACGGCAGGAGTTAATCACCATCCAGGTTGTTAGGGAGCCGCCTGCTGTCTGCAGGTGACATCAAACCCTGGGCCACTAGCTGACACAGCTCTGCAAACCCATCCTCTCAGCTCCCGTCCCAGCTCGGGAGAACGTGCCCGTTCTTCTGGGTTGTTCCACATGTGTCTGCTGTAGTGACTTAGAATCCGCCTCAGTGTTTACATCCTAGAACCTTGGATTTAAGGCAGAGAGACCCGGCCTTTGTGGTTTCCCCACCACCCTGCCCTGGTTTCGATGATTGTTTCCACAGTGAGTTCCGTGCACGTTCTTGCCATCGGCACGAACACGTGTGGTTTGAGATCCCCCCCTTCACGTGGCGGGGCCCCAACAGGAGAAACTCTACAAGCCACATAGCGGCCACAGAGAGGAGAGCCGCTCACGGTGACATTTGTGACAATGGAGGTAGCCGTCACCATCCATGTGATGCACCTGGCACTTTCCCTGTCGTAACTCCAGTGCCGTGCAGGCTGGCTGTGCCTGACTGGTTCGGGTGAGCAGTGAAGGAACCTCAGAAACATAGGTGCAGGTGGAATTTTTTAGTTTTTCCTGAAGTATGGGGAGTCCACCTGCCACGTAGCAGCTAAGGTTAAGTTCTATTTCTTACATTGTATTTTTTAAACCCTGATATTAAAACGATGATAGTGTCTTTACTTCAAACTAGAAACAAAGAAACGAGTGAAGCTTGATATTTATTTTTATTCTTTTGTTTATCTTTGTTATAAAACTATTGCAGGGAGTCATTTTAACACAGCACTGTAAGTGGGGCATTGCCTGGAAACAAGAGCTGCTTCCCCTGTTGGAGGCCTTAGCTTTCGATGCTCAGTAACTGTGTGGTGAGTGGCTTTTATCACTTGCCCAGAGACGTGAGCTCTCTGGGAGAAGTGAGGGCCTAAGTGAGATAATTTGCTAAAAGCACTGTCTTGGCTGTTCTAGAAACATTAGTTGCCTTTCTGTGGATTCTGGAAGCAACTGAAACTGATCCACGGAAGGTTCCAAATATCAGTATCCCAGATCAGCAGCAGGCAAGGGCCCTGGAGCCTGGGGACTTGTATTCTAGTCTCAGCTCTGCCCCTCAAGGGCCGTGTGGCCCTGGGCAAGCCCCTTCACCTCTCAATGTTTCCTCTGTAAAATGAAAGGATTCAACTGGTTCCTTTCATTACACAAACACCTACCGAGCACCTGCTGGGAGCCTGTTGCTTTGCCAGGTCCTGAGGATAAAAAGCTAACCAGCCCGGCCCTGCCCAAGGAACGCAGAGTCCTGATAAGGAAGAGAATCGAAAAGCCAGCAATTGCAGTGCAGTGGGGACAGTGGCATGGATGCCCAGGAGCGATGGTGGCACTGAGGTGGCACTCACAAGCCTGGAATGTCACTCAGGAAAGACTTCTTGGAGTAGGTGGCCCTTCAGCTGAGTTGAAGGGAAGGGAAGGGCATGGCAGGCTGAGGGATGATGCCAAGGTCCCTTCCAGTCCAGAATGTTGGGTCTGTAATTGGGGTGCCTGGTCTATGCAGAGGAGTCACCGGATTCCATCCCCACCCTATCCTGGTCTGGGGCAGTGGCCCTTGGGATGGTGCCTTCCCCATTCTGACTACACTGAAGGAACCCACAGGAAGGCTTAGCTGTTCTCCCCCTCCATTCCTGCCCACGTGTGCTTTTGGCCTTTCCTGCTTCTAGGTCTTTCCTCCCCGCTGTCCTGGCCCCTAAGTCTCATTGGAACAGATTTATTAATAATTAGAGATTACATGGTAGTCACAGTTTATGTAAGAGGTGATTTCCTGAATGTCTCATATTATTTAAAATTCACGTAATTTGAGACTGGTTTTTCCCTAGAAATAGTTTATAGAAAGGGAGATGTGGTCTTCAAAGGCATACATCTGCAACTGCTGATGGATATTTTTGCATGTTTTGAACAAAGTCTTAAAAATGCATAACAATATATGCATAATGGAAATGTTTTATACTCTCTAACTGACTTTCCAAAGTTATTAAATTTCTAGTATGCTTTCTAGCATTAGCGCTAACACCTACCTCTTAATGGACACATAAATGGTGTTTTGATAGAATATTTTTTGGAAGACTTTAAGTTAAAATAGCAGTAAGTGTTTAAATAACAACCCAGTAGTCACCAGCGTCACTTACATGTGTTCTGAGACATGAAACAAAAGTATTGGCCATAGAAATCTGATACAAAGCATGGCTGATTTTTCTCTTTACCTAGGAAAGTAGCACAGAATACTAGTGTGATACTTACAAAGGCGTGGGGCAACAGCATACCATGGTGGATGATTCACCTCCTGCCAACTTTGAAATTATATGGTTCTCAATCACTTTTTTTAATTTGGAGGGATTTGTATTTTTGCACATAAAATGGAAGTTTATTAACACTTATATTAATACTATTTCAAAGCCACGTAAATTCAGATCCACATAAAATGTGCCTGCACTTGGTGTTAACTGATGTGTACGTGTGTTGGGGGAGGAGGGCAGGTCAAGTGTGTGTCAAGTGTGTGTGCAGATATTTAAAGCCATAGAGTGTCAGCCCTGAGGGGCCCACGGGGGACAGTTGGTCCAGCTTCTTCACTTACAGATGAAGAATGAGGACCCCGGGAGGCAGAGTCAGGAGTTCACACCGTGAGTTAGATCTAATTGTGTGTGTTCTGGTTTGGAGTCAGGCGTTACAGCTCAGTGTGCAGTTAGGGTCATCCAGCACAGTGCCTGTCACACAGTCTGGGCTCAAGACATTTTGGAAGCAGCCTTGAGTGGTTTCTAGAAGAGTCCCACATGGTTTCTAGAGCAAGTCCCACTTGCTCTAGAAACTCTAAGGCCATAAAGTAAAGGGAAGCATTTGAGATGGTTGCATTACACAAATTAATCTAATAATTGCTAAGTATATAACAAATTGCACTTGGAAAGAGTTACAAAGCTGGATTTCACAGATACTCCACATTAGCATGAGGGGGTCGTGGATTTGCCCTTCCCACTTACTTCTTTTTTTTTTTATTTCAGCTTATTATGGGGGTACAAAAATTCAGGTTATATATATTGCCCATCCCCCCCAACCCCCCAAGTCAGAGCTTCAAGCGTGTCCATTCCCTAGACAGTGCACATCGCACTCATCATGTAGGTATACACCCCCCACTTACTTCTGAGATGACCCTTGACAAGTTGCTTAATGACTTTATTTCATCGACTGTTACAATACCTACTCACAGGATTGCTGCGGAAATTAAATGCAGTCTTTGTGTGTCAGGTCCCCAGACCTATTTAGTTTGGTATATTAGTTCCTGCCTTTTAAGTACAAATATTATGTCAAAAGCCAAACTTAGATAAAAATGGCTTTCACAACTAAAAATGAGAAATTCTACCATCAGATAATTAGAGTTTAGACTTGATACATACTCTCAAATTAAATGTAAATCTTGATGAGAAACTCGTAAATCTGGGTTTGCAAACAGTAATGGATTTGACAGCGTGTCACTGGTTTTCACACCAGCTTTTCGATGAACTATGGGAGGAATGTGATCTTGTTTATGGTCCCTGTTGGTTTTTTCCCTATTTCCCACTTTTATGATCTTAGAAAAATAACTAACATAGGAAATATAGGCTCAGAAAAAAAAATACAGCAGTCTAATTTTGGGTGGTGTGGATTTCAAGGAAATTAGGTGTTTTCTGGTCTCAAAAAGCTATCAAACCCATTTTTCATAAGTTTTTATGATTTAAGAAGTAATTTATGATTTTAAAAGCCTATGCACTGCAAAAATTTTCTTTTCTTTTCTTCTCTTCCATCCCATTTCTTTTTCCTTCCCCTCCCTCCCTTTCCCCTTTCCTTCCTTCTTTCCTCCTTCCCTCCCTTCCTTCCTCCTTTCCTTTCACTTAAACTTTGTCCGGCTCTGGGCACTTATTTCCAGACAGCCTTCTAGGGAGGCTGCATTGATCTCAATTCTCCACCAGGCAAAAGAAGGGAACCCTCTCTTTCTCTGTAGCCTTGTAGGCATTTGGCAATGTGAATCTACAAATGGTATTCTTGTTACTGGTGAGATTGATGGCCATTTTAATTTTTCCTTCCATGTTAAGGCCCTTTCCTGCCCTTCGGGGGGGCCATCTGCTTTGTTCTGTTTTATAGTATATGGAATATGTGATGTGTGATCCAAAAATGTGTTTCTCAGTTCATCCCCATCACCGGTATATTGACAGAAGCGCCCTCATCTTCAGCCTTCATTTCTATTGACTTGTTTCCTTTCTGTGGATCCTCATGGGGGTTCTAATGGGAGCTAGGAGGAGAGATATCGGACGTGTCTCGTCTGCTGCTCTGCAAACCCCACCACAAAGACTTCCGACTTTCTTCTTTCTTTGATGCCACTTACAAGGATATCAATCCACAGGGGCATAAAGTTGGCATTCCAGATTGTGGAAAGAATATTCTTTAACTCATTAAAACTCACTGGTCAATGTTTCTTTCTTACTATTTGGTATAAAAGATGGAAATATTTTCTTAGGAAATGAAAAAGGAGAAAAATTAGATGGCTGGTGGTATCTAGCACAGAATTACAGAGATGCAGTAGGGGCAGATTTTAGGAGATCTTTAGGAAATGCTAGAATGGTTTGTTCATGCTTACTTTATTCACTGTTTATTTGCAATTTTTTAATAGGTAGCAATTGTTCAGCTCCCTGGTTTAAGTTTGAGTCTCTCTGTTGCATGTGTTTGTGCATAAACATGCTTTCTCTTTCTATATCAGTGCCTTAGATATCTTTGTTTGCCTGTCCAGAAGTCAGATTTTCTTGGTCGTTGTTTTTGTAAAATTTTCACAGCATTGCCTTGAACATAGTCATTTAGACCATGGAGAGGTACTGAAGCTTCAGTTAATCAGTGACAGAGTCCAAACTAATAATTCATAAGATTTCCTTACGTCCAGAAGGATGCCCGTATACCACTTGGCCAGCCAGAGGGAATTGCA
This sequence comes from Varecia variegata, assembly GCA_028533085.1. Classification (NCBI taxonomy): domain Eukaryota; kingdom Metazoa; phylum Chordata; class Mammalia; order Primates; family Lemuridae; genus Varecia; species Varecia variegata. The sequence continues at coordinate 928 of JAQIFY010004866.1, read as the reverse complement.
GGTAGAAAAGATGTTCAAGATCTAGTCCCTTCACTGGGATTCTGTTCTATTCACTACTTGAAGAAGAATATTCTATTTCATTTGACATACGTAATTCCTGTTGAGCTTGTGCCTGATAGAGCCATGCGTGTTAGTGAGCTATTGCTGTGTAACAAATTACCCCAGAAGTTAATGGCATAAAACAACAAACATATTATCTCCTAGTCTCTGGGCCACAGCTTAGCTGTGTCTTCTGCCACAGGGTCTCCCACAGGGCTGTCATCAAGCTATGGCTGGGGTGCTGTCATCACAAGGCAGGTCTGAGGGAGGATCCGCTTCTCAGCTTACTCACCTGGCTGTTGCCAAAGGCCACCCTCATGAGCCCCTCATGGGACAGTTCACAGCGTGACAACTGGCATCCCTCAGAGAGGGCCAAAGAGACAGCCAGAGAAAGGGAGCAATGTGGAAGTTGCAAACATTTTTGTAACCACTGCATCACATTTGGAATTTTCTAGAAGCAAGTCTGTAGGCTCTCAAGGTGAGTGTGATACCAGGAGGGACCACTGGGACCATGCAGTAGGCCACCTGCCACGTAGCAGCTTCTTTCATAATGCTGCACTTAGGAAGATTGTGGGCACCAGAAGGCCTGAAAATATTGTTCCCTTTGGTCCCACGGCTGCTGGGTGGCCTCCAGGGAATGGGGTTTCCTGCCAGTCAAACCCACAGGGCCAGTTTCTGGTTTCAAGCTGCTTCCCCTTTCCCACCAGACTTCTGTCTCTCCCCCGCTGTCTCTTCCAGTTTCTAAGTCACTGTTCTGCCTGAGTTATTCTCTGAGCTCTGTGGCCAAATTTCTTCCTGTCCCCACCGGCCTCTGAAACAAACACAGAACTCTCATAAGCTTTTACTTAAAACTGCAAGGACACCAACTGGGTTGAACCGAAACAGGGAA
>JAQIFY010004865.1:0-11456 GCA_028533085.1 Varecia variegata | reverse complement strand
ATCTGCCCAGCAGACTCCTCACTTTGGTCCTCTCTAGCTCATGATGGACAGGTCCCCAGGACACATGTGGGCCACATAAGGAGACCCAGGGAACATCCACGGTGGAAATCATCCTGGTGCCATGGTCAGGATGCTCACTGCCCATCCTCCTTCATCCCTCCCACCCCAACTCTGTTAGCAATCCCAGCACTTAGCTCCAGCACACTGACCCACCCGGAGGCCCACCCAGAGCCAGCCAGACTACAGGGTTCACCATCCTTTCTAGTGCTGTGACCCACACACACATCATCTGAGGGTCAGAAGTTAATCTTTCCTAGAGCTTCACAGCTTAGGTAAGGGCCTGGGAGTTTCCCAAAGTCAGGAGACATTTTGTTGCTAACTATCTCCCTGGGACCTATCATTTTAGTAGGAAGGATAAGAGCTTTAGTGGGGATCAGTTATTTATGCTTTATTATGAATCATTATCATTTTATATTATGAGCAAGGAGCAGTAAACTGTCCAAGTAGGAGATCTGAGCTCAAAACACTGGAGCCTTACACCTGACCCTGCTTCACCCACATTGTGTGTGACCTTGACCTCTCTGAGTCTCAGTTGTTTCACATGTAAAATGAATGCAGAAATGTTTCCATGACATAGGGGAAAAATGGAGACACATCATGGAAGTAAATATTAATAAATGGATGTGGATAGGCATTGTTCTATAAATGTTCCCAAAATTTGAAAAGTATATAACTGTAAGCATTAAAATGGCAGTTACAGATTTGCAGAGGTCACGTTGTGTCTAAAACCTGGGGCTGACTCCAGGTCCCCCACTGGTGCTAAGCTTAGGGAGAGCTATAGGCCAGGTCACCACCACTATCATCATCATATTCCTTTTTTTGAGCCTACTAGGTGTCAAGGCTACGTTTCATAGAGTATCTCATTGAATCTTCAAAGTAGCACACTGAGGTGAAAATTAATTAGTATTATTCATTCTTCACAGATGAGCAATTCAAGGCTCAGGGAGCACACGACTTCCCTTGCCAAAGGTCTCACAGGCAATGTGTAGCCCGATCAGAATACGAACTCTGAAGTGTCCGAGAGAAAGCACGTGATTTTACCTGTCATGCCTTCCAGTAAATGGCCTGTGGGGTTGAGTGTGCTGTAGGAACTTGGGCTGATCCTACGTGGGACAGCTTCCCTAATGTCTCAGCCCAGCTGTTTGACTCCCAAGGGCTAGGAATTATGTTATGATTCTTATGAGAGCCTTAAACCTCAATGCCACTGACCTGGAGAAAACAAATCTCATTTCCTTCTAAGTGCTAGTACTTCAGGTGTCCCCAGTGCCAGGCTGACTGAGAAAGGTGCTGTCCCCAGGCCCAGGTGACACTCACAGAAGGAACGTCAACCTTGAATTAGCTGATTGGATTCTTGCCTCATTCCCAGGGCAGAGCACACTCTGCTCTTCCTCTGTGTGGGAGGTAACTGAGAGGTCTGCAGCTGAGTAGACTGGCTGCTCATTGATCTGCTGTGGTTTGCAAATGACCCCTCTGGTAACATAAGTTCAGCATCCTTAAAGGAGCTATAAAATCAAATATCTACTAACCTATCAAAAACACTGACAAGTGCTCAAAGGTTTCTTTTCTCAGCGAGGGCCTGAGCCTGCCCTCCCACAGGCAGGCTCTGAGCTCACCAAACACTGTTTCTTAAGGGCTCCATCAGCACTGAAGTCATGGGGATTTCACAAACTGAATCTCCATTGTCAGGAGAGAAATTGAATGGTCCAAGATTGCACCCCTCCATATGGAGGCTCCAAACAAAGGCTGGAGAAAGAAGAAAGTAGGAAAGGTATACTCTAAGGTTTTTCAAAGCTCATTGATTCATCTGAAAATATTCTATGAACACAAACTCTCTGCCAGGTCCTGGACCTGGGGCTCAGGATAAAGCCAAGAAAGGGATGCTGGCCCCACTCCCAAAGGGGTTCCAAGTCTGTGGATTCTCTTTAGTGAAATAGACAAATATATTGAAAGGAATGACAAGACATGAGTGTGTCCATCAGAAGGTGCACAAGACATGTTTAGGGCAACATGAACCTACTCGCTGGTGACCAGGTAGACTTCATAAGGGAAGTGTTACATGAATTGGGTCTTAAAGAAAGTACAGTTGCCACCAGAGATCACCCAGAGGTCTTGCTTGAAGTTGTCACTCTCTGCTTCCCTTGAGCGTGGTGTGATTTATTATAGGGAGAGAAAGCTGGACAGCAACTTAATACATCTCTGTATGGCTGTTGAAGAGAGAAAAATTGGTAAAAGGATGCCTGGAGTGAGAAGCCAAGGAAGAAATGACTATGTCAGGGACTGAATGGCCAACAGCATCCCCCAAAGACTGGCAGAGTCCAGATTGGGACCCAGGACACTGTCTTCTCACCTGGGGTAGATCCTTTTCCATGCTAGATGGGGGGTGGGGGGTGCCACGGTCTATTTCAACATGTGTGAATCACAGCAGCCTCATGGAGGGCAGCTCACAGAGCAGGCGAAGAAAACAAGAGTGTGGGGAAGGAAGGGGTGTTGCCGCCTCTACTGTGATCTGAACAGCGGCTGCAGCTGGGCTTATTATTTCTTGCAGTGTGGCTCTTGCCACCAGTGAAAAGATGAATTTTTCAACAGGATCCTTGCAGATATGCTTTTCTCTGTTCAAGCCCAGACAAGAAAAATAATCATCTGTTAAAACAAAACAGAGAAAATAAAAACAATCCTCATTTACAGATTTTTTTTCATTAACATACAAATGCCTTAAAGGAAGGAAAAACTTCTTGATAAGATTAGATGAGGCTCAACTCAAGAAGAGAGCTACCAGGGAAAATGGAAGGAGCTAACAGTTCAGCAGGGCCCCACGATTCAGAGCCAACGATGATGGAATTGCTTGAAAGTCAAAGAAGTTGTGGCAGAAGCTGCCCATCTGCGTCAGTTATGTTGTGGGATCTACAAGCGTTTGGGGGCAGCAGTTTCCATTGCCTACATACTCGGCTGGAAAAGCAAAAACATATGGGAAATAATAGAGCTAGCATCCACTGGAGTGCCCACTGATGGGTCCCTGAGAAGTCTGGGTCAATGACCTCAAAGGAAACTGAGCTTCTCCTCCACTGTGTAATTTCCTGGGTTATCTCAGATGGCAGTGCCTCTCTAAACCTTCCCTGACAGTTCCTCTGACTCCCCAAGCTCCAAGCGGACATTATTTACATGCCTGTCACAGCACCTATTATGGTGGGATGCACTTGCCTGTGTCCAAGTCAGCCTCCCTCATGGAGGCAAGGGCCCCTCACAGAGGCATTGATTTTATTCCGTACCCCTGCACCTGAGATGGGACGCAGCACAGAGTGGGACTTGTTTCATGGTGGTTGACAGTAGTATGAACTCATGCCAGTTGTATAGTCGGAGCAGTGAGCATTGTTAACCAAGCTCATTACACAACCAGTGCCTCTAAACACATCTCCAAATCCATTTCCCCAAGCAATCTCCAGCATCATCAACCACTTGCTAAATTGTCCCACTTCCAGTTCAGAATGTGCCAATTGAATTCACTGGTTTCTTTCCCCAAGCTGCTTCTGATTCCTTGTGCCCTTGTGCAGTCTCTGATTTCAGTCCCTGCGTGTATGGCTAACTCCTCATTCTCTCATGCCTCCCCCATCCCTCTGCAGCAAAACATGATCAATAAACTATTTTAATTGGAAAGCATTAGTGGTCCATCTGGGTTCCTTTTCCTGATGCTCTTGAGTTATCGAATGTAAATATACTCCCTTCACATCCTGTCAGGTTGTGATGATGGAGCTTCCCTGCCTCCTTGAAAAAAGAACAGCTAGTTGATAGGGTGGCCTTGCTAGTTTTCTGGTTGTTAGTGACAGGGCTCTGGGTTTTATGGACCTTCAATAACTCTTATAAAAGAACTGGAGGAGAATAGTATTGAGGGGAGGAAAAAGAAGAAGAAATTAGATAGAGTGGTCCTGAAGAAAACAAATTGACAGAAATTTTCCTGATGTTAAAGATGTCAGAAAAAAGTAGACAAATGGGACTTAATTAAACTACAAAGCTTCTGCACAGCAAAAGAAATAATCAACAGCGTGAACAGACAACTTGCAGAATGAGAGAAAATATTTGCAAACTGTACATCCTATGGGAACTAATATCCAGAATTTACAAGGAACTCAACTCAACAACGACAAAAAAAAAAAAAAAACATTAAAAAGTGGGCTCAGAACATGAATACATTTTTCAAAAGAAGACAAACAAATGGCCAACAAGCATATGAAAAAATGTTCAGTATCACTAATCATCAGAGAAATGCAAATTAAAACCACAATGAGATACCAACTTATAGCAATCAGAATGCTATTATTAAAAAAACAAAAAATAACAGATGTTGGCGAGGATGTGGAGAAAAGAGAACCCTTATACGCTGTTGGTGAGAATGTAAATTAGTGCAATCTCTCTGGAAAACAGTATGGAGATTTTGCAAGGAACTGAAAATACAACTACCATATAATCCAGCAATCCCACTACAGGGCATCTACTCAAAGGAAAAGAAATCAACGTATAAAAAAGATATCTGCACTTGTATGTTTATTGCAGCACTAATCATAATAGCAAAGATACGGAATCAACCTAAGTGTCCATCAATGGAGAATTGGATAAAGAAAATGTGATATGTATATACAATGGAATACTATTCAACCATAAAAATGAATGAAATCATGTCTTTTGCAGCAACGTGAAGGGAACTTGAGGTCATTATCTTAAATGAAACAACTCAGACACAGAAGGACAAATACCACATGTTCTCACTCATAAAGGGGAGCTAAATAATGTGCACCCACGGAAGCAGAATGGGAATGATGGACAAAGGAGACTTGGAGGGGAAGGGGGTTGGAGGGGAGTAGATGATGGGAGGTTGTTTGGTGGGTACAATGTGCGTTGCTCCAATGATGGATGAACTGAAGGCCCTGACTTCACCACAGTGCAATACATCAATGTAGCAAAATTTCACTTGTACCCCGTGAAGACATACAAATATAATGTAAATGGATAAAATGATGTCAGAGAGTAGAGGAAGGGAGAAACAGTGAGGGTTTATTGTGCCGTGCTGGGAGCCTGAGGATTTCTTCTGAGGAAGGTGGCCACAAAGGGATAGGGTTTGGCAGGTAAATCGACTGTGGGAATCTAGCAACGGAAACCTGGGAGAGACAGCACACAGGTTTCCAGGGACTGAGTCACCACCAGAAGACCCCCACCACCTACATCCAAAGTCTAGCAGAGTGGACTTCATCTTACCAATATTCACCCTCTCATCTGCTGACTGCCTGGCAAGAGGGACAGTCATCTATGTCATAAAGCTTTGCTCTAGCCCTGTGTAGTAGCCAGCCTCCAAATTGTCCCCTACCATCCCCACCTCCTGTATTGACATCCTTATGTAATCCCACACAAACACACACACACACATTGTACCAGGGCTGGTCTATGTGACCACAGAATACAGACGATGTGACGGTGTGTCATTTCCAAGACTAAGTTATAAAAGACTGCAGCTTCTGTTAAGTATTCATTCTCTCTCTCTCTCTTTCTCTCTCTCTCTCTCATACCACTTGCTCTGGGGAAAACAAGCTAACAAGCTGTCACATTACAAGGAAACTACGGAAGTTGATGGGGAGGCCCATGTGGGTCTCCAGCCAGCAGCCAATGAAGAGCAGAACTCCTGTCAGCAGCCACCTGAGCGGTCTTGGAAGCAGAGCTGCCCCCAGCCTGGCTTTAGATGACTCCAGCTCCAGCCAGTAGCCTGGCATCAACCTCATGAGAGACTCAGAGCCAGAAACTCTCAGCTAAGCAGCAGTCTGATCCCTGGCCCTTGCAAACTGTGAGGTAAGAAATATCTGCTGTTTTAAGTTGCTAAGTTTTGGAGTAATTTGGTTTTTTTATTGTTGTTTTGTTTTTGTTTTTGTTTTTTTAATTTATTGTGGGGGCACAAATGCTTCCACTACATAAATTGCCTTTGCATTATCCGATAAGTGTTCCCATCCCCTAGACAGTGAGCACCGCATCTGTTAGGTGTGTATTTACCCATTCCCACCTCTTCCCTCCCACCTGCCCTCACCCTATGAATGTTACTTCCCACTTGTGCACATTAGTGTTGATCAATTAGTACCAATTTAATGGTGAGTACATGTGGTGTTTGTTTTTCCATTTTTATCATACGTCACTTAGAAGAATGGGCTCCAGCTCCATCCAGGATAATACAAGAAGTAGTTCATCATGTTTTATGGCTGAGTAGTACCCCATGGTATACATATGCCACCAATTATTAATCCACTCATGTATTGATGGGCATTTGTGTTGTTTACACATCTTTGCAATTGTGAATTGTGCTCCTATAAACATTTGCGTGCAGATGTGTTTTTTATAGAACGTTTTTTTTTCCTTAGGGTAGATACCTAGTAGTGAGATTACTGGATCAAATGGTAGTTCTACTTTTAGTTCTTTGACGTATCTCCATGCTACTTTTCATAGAAGTTGTACTAGTCTGCAGTCCCACCAGCAGTGTATGAGTGTTCCTATCTCTCTGCATCCACACCAACATTTGTTGTTTTGGAACTTTTTGATAAAGGCCATTCTCACTGGAGTTAAGTGATATTTCATTGTGGTTTTGATTTGCATTTCCCTGATGATTAGATATGTTGGGCATTTTTTCATATGTTTCTTCGCCATAAGTCTATCTTCCTTTGAAAAGTTTCTGTTCATGTCCTTTGTGCACTTTTTAATGGGGTTGTTTGATTTTTTTTCTTGCTGCTTTTCCTGAGTTCTATATAGATTCTAGTTATCAGCCTTTTATTGGATGTATAACATGCAAATATTTTTCCCATTCTATAGGTTGTCTATTTGCTCTAGTGATTGTTTCTTTGGCTGTGCAGAAGCTTTTTAATTTGATCAGGTCCCATTTATTTTTATTGATGCCGTGATTGCTTTTGGGGTCATCTTCATAAATTCTTTCCCTAGGCCCATGTCTTTAAGAATTTTTCCAACATTTTGTTCTAGAATTCTTATGGTTTCATGCCTTAGGTTTAAGTCTGTTATCCATCATGAATTGATTTTCGTGAGAGGTGAGAATTCCTGAACAGACCAGTATCACATGCCAAAATTGAAGCAGGAATAAAAAACCTTCCTAAAAAAAAGTCCTCGACACGTTTTATGAAGCCAACATCACCCTGATACCAAAACCAGGAAAGGACTCAACAAAAAAAGAAAACTACAGGCCAATAACCCTTATGAATATAGATGCAAAACTTCGCAATAAAATCTTGGCAAATCGAATTTAGCTGCTCATCAAAAAAATAATCCATCATGACCAAGTGGGCTTCATCCCAGCAATTGCAGGGATGGTTCATCATATGCAAATCTATAAATGTAATTCATCACATAAACAGAAGTAAAAACAAAGACCATATGATCCTCTCAGTAGACACAGAGAAAGCATTTGACAAAATTCAGCACCCTTTTATGTAAGAATGCTTAACAAAATAGGTACAGATGGGATGTACCTCAAAATGATAAAAGCCATATATGCAAACCCACAGCAAACATCATACTGAACATGGAAAAATTGACAGCATTCCTGCTTAAAACTGGAACAGACAAGGTTGCCCTCTATCATCACTTCTACCCAACACAAAGCTGGAAGTCCTAGCCAGAGCAATCAGACAAGAGAAGGAAATCAAGGAAATGGGGCCAGACGAGGTCAATCTATCACTTTTTACTGATGATATGAGATTATATCTAGACAACCCCAAAGATTCTGCCATGAGACTACTGGAATTGATAAACAAATTCAGCAAAGTCTAATGTTACAAAATCAATGTACACAAATTAGTATCATTCATATACACCACCAACAAACTGAGAACCAAATCAAAGTCTCAATACCCTTCACAATAGCAACAACAACAAAAAAAAATAAAATACCTAGGGATATATTTAACCAAGGAGGCAAAAGACCTCTACAGAGAGAACTATAAAACACTGAGGAAGGAAATAGCAGAGGATGCAAACAGATGGAAAACCATACCATGCTCATGCATCGGCAAAATCAACATTGTTAAAATGTCTATTCTACCCAAAGTGATCTACAGATTCAATGTAATCCCTATTAAAATACCAACATCATTTGTCACAGCTCTAGAAACAATAATTCTACACTTCGTGTGGAACCAGAGAAAACCCATATAGCTAAAGCAACCTTAAGCAAAAAGAACAAATTGGGAGGCATCAATCTACCAGAGTTCAAGCTATACTACAAGGCTATAGTAACCAAAACAGCATGGAACTGGCACAAGAACAGAGACATAGACCAATGGAACAGGACTGAGAACCCAGATATAAAATCATCCCCACATAGGTATCTTATCTTTGACAAAGCAGACAAAAACATACACTGGGGAAAAGAATCCCTCTTCAATAAATGGTGCTGGGAAAATTGTATAGCCACATGTAGAAGACTGAAAGAGGATCCACACTTCTCATCTGGGATAATTTGTTATGCAACAAGATAACTAACCGAACATGCATTTTAACCCAGGTGGACAACCATAGTTTCTTTATTTTAGGATATCCAAACTCTCAGGAAACAAAAGTTAGTTTACCAGACACTAAGTGGGGTCATGGTGAGTACCACTCCTCAACAAGCTCCTGAACACACAGGGCTAAAGGAGCAGAACAAAGTTGAGAGATTGTACCTGTCTCTGCAGGGTCTCTCACCTCCATAATTTTTCTGAAACCACACTCACTGCCCACTGCTGTGTAGAGTGTAGCCAGAGTTTTTCTTCTCTCCACCACTGCTGCCACCCCCCATCATCTCACTTCCTGCGCATACATCTGCAGCCAGATCTCTGAACCACTGTCCAGTCATAGCACTCCCTTCCTTACAATCTTTCAATAATCCCCACATTTTCATAAAACAATATTTAATTACAATTAGAGTTCTACCCTTCCCTCATCCCCAAGGTAACCAACCTCTACATTTCTTTCCAGCTATTTCCCACATTTCTCCTGGATAAGAAGAGGGGGAAAGAAAGAGTACATATAGTTTATTTGCTTTGTTTTCATATTTGTTCAGCTGTAAGGCTAGTCCTGAGGAGATGAATAGCTTTCCCACTCCAGTGTCAGCTCGGAGGGAAGAAGATGGCTCAAGCCTTGATTTCAGCAGATGTCAGTGTCCCTGGGTATTGGATCTGAGGTGAAAGGAAGTGTTAATGGGCAGGGGGTGGACAACCACAGGTGTCTCCTGTCGGTAGAATCGTAGCTCCCAGGAACATGCAAGTTTCCATGAGGCCCTGAGCCAGGATCTGCACTGGCAGCTGACAGGCAGCATGTCAGAGTCAGTCAAGTGGGCCGGATCAGCCTGGCACTCAGGCCAGATATCCAGTAAGCTCAGCAAGGTCCAAGTGCAGCAGCCCACAGGTGCTTGGATTCAGACAAATACAAGCACTATCATGTCCTGGGCAGCCGGATCAATGAAGAGCCCACTGGCTATGCACCTGGCTGTGTGCGCTGGCATTGGGATTCAGATAGACAGCTGAGCCTGCAGGAAGAAGCTCCTCGGGCACCACTTGTCTCCTGGAGAAGCTGGACCTTGCCTAGCATTTCCCTGAAGGGAGGTCAGCTCCTGTTCAAACTAGTGGGCAACTATTCCACCATGAGTTTCTGCAATCAAAGGGTTACAGACAGTTACACAAGTGAAGCCTTCAAGTTCACCAGCAAAGGAGGATGCCCCCGTCAGCAAGTGGGGATCTACTCTGTCAGGGCTGAAGCTTGGAGCTGCAAAGATTGTAAGCTCGGCTTTCCTTTCCTCTTCCTTTCCTCTTTTCTCTCTTTCCTGCTATTTCTTTGTTTGATGTGGTTGCTGTTTCCTCTCCCTTTTGCTCACCTATCTCCCTACTCCTTCTCCATTTCCCACTTCCCTTCTTGCCTCTTCTAGATGCCCCCTCCAGTCCCCACCTGCCTTCCAACCCCACCAACCTCTCTGTCTTTCCTCTGCTGTAGGTCACAGGGATCTGCCCTTTGGTTTTCCAAACCAGTAAAGGACTAGAGGGAAGGTCTGAGTCTTGTCTGGTAGGGGTGCCCCACGGAGTTCCAGCGAAGCTTTTGAATCTCATCTCCCCATGTGCACCTTCCTTTCTCTGAGGTGGCTTCTCCAGACAAGGCCACATCTACCTACACTCTCCTTTTAACCTATCCAGGATGTTGCATGATGACTCATTTGCTAAAAGGCATGAGTGATCTATCATTAGTCAAATCCTGCATAGGTTAGCATGGGCCAGTGCTATCAAGACTTCAGTGCAGCAGGTCACAGCTTCCAAAGCTGCCTGTGCTGCACCTCCAAGCTGGATAACTTTAGGCAACTAACCCTCAGTTTCCTAATCTGTAGAATGGGTATTATAATATAATCAGGGCTATTGGAGGGCCCAGCTAGATAATGTAGTAGTACACCCACCACAGTGCCTGGAACATTCTAAATACTCCAAAATGACCAGTTTCTTCATCCTTCCCCATATCTCCCTTCACTGTCCCTCTCTCCAAACAAATTGAAAACCCTAGAAGGGCAAGTGGCTAAAATTCTAAGATCTTTCTAGCCCCAGGCATATTATAATGCCCCCATAAGCTGTTGGCATCAAGAAGGTTGACACTACGGTGACAATTAGAGCAGCAGGAACGGGTAGTTGTTATGAGGATATGGGATCATGGGAAGTAGATTCACTGCTGGCAAAATAACTCAAATTATATCTTTTGCAAAAAGATTTCCCACATAGCAGGCCAAGCCAAACCAGACACATCCCCCTGTGACCTCATCTTTCTTGCTTATATTAGGAACTCCACAAGTTTTCAGAAAACTTACACTGCTGGCTGAGAAGGCCTCAATGCCCAAACGTCCCCTTTGGGGCCAGTATGCCTGCAGCCCACAACAGCCCTCAGAGGGATCCACGCCATAGTGGCCTCTGCACCTATTCAGTCACCAGCTCACTCGGGCTTTGACCAGCATTGCAGAAAACATCCAATGGCTCAGAATTGCCTGCTCATTAAGATTACTTCTGTTTTTACTTCCTAGACATTGAGAACTGGCTAAAGGAAGCTTCTCTGCACTGCTCACCCTGTCATTAGGAAAACCTTCAGGTGACAGCGTTCAGTAAATGTCACTCATGACCAAAAGAGTGTACCTGAGTCAAGTCCTGACAGCTGCAGGGTCCAAATGTTGCCCGCAATTCCACTCCAGTCAGTAGCCTAAAGATGCCTCTGTTTGATAAAGGCCATTCTCACTGGAGTTAAGTGATATCTCATTGTGGTTTTGATTTGCATCTCCCTGATGATTAGAGATGTTGAACATTTTTTCATATGTTTGTTAGCCATTCTTATATTTTCTTTTGAAAAATTTATATTCATGT
>JAQIFY010004864.1:0-11458 GCA_028533085.1 Varecia variegata | reverse complement strand
TGGCCAACTAAAAATATATATAGAAAAAATCAGCCGGGCATGGTGGCGCATGCCTGTAGTCCCAGCTACTCGGGAGGCTGAGGCAGGAGGATCGCTTGAGCCCAGGAGTTTGAGGTTGCTGTGAGCTAGGCTGACGCCACGGCACTCTAGCCCGGGCAACAAAGCGAGACTCTGTCTCCAAAAAAAAAAAAAAAAAGAAATCTCAGATCTCATCATGTAAATCAAATATGGTTAAGACTCTGAGTATGCCAACCCAGGGCAAAATTCCTCTCCATTTCTGGACCTGTGAAACAAGAAAATAAGTTATCTGTTCCCAAAATGCAGTGGTGGTATAGGCATAGGATAACAATTATAGACATTTCCATCCCAAAAGGGAGAAAATGGAAGGAATTAAGAAGTCATTGTTACCAAGCCACTTTGAAATCCAACAGGGCAGATTCCATTAGGTTTCAAGTCCTAAGAATAATCCTTTGTAGCCCAAAGATTAACCCTATGGACCCAAGACTCCATCCTTGGAGTCATTCTTCCTTTTTATTGAAGTATAGCCCATGTTTGAAGGGTAGCTCAGTAGTTTTATCACCCTGTTTCCTGCCTGCAGAATCTTTGGAGGCTGACAGCCTTCCTTCATTTCATTTCATCTCTGTCCCTTTCAGTACAAGCTGGCAGTGTTTCTGCTGGTATAACATTCTCAAAAACCATGTGGATCTCCTGTGTATATCACAGGGACTAATGCCATTAGGCAAGAGGGTCCTCCACAGATCTTTCCTTGTTAATCCCATCTCTATTACTGGCTTCTGCTGTAAAGATTGAGGGAATCCATGAATCACATGCCTAACCTCTTCAGTACTAGCAAAAGTTTGGCCACACTTTTGTCCTTCTCTCCAGAGCATGCTTTCCTAACAGCAAATATCCTAACTTTAGCATCTTTGGGACTCTGGATAGGCTGAGAATTTCCCAAATCATCAAATCCTGGTTCCTTTTTGCTTAGCAGTTCTTCCCTCAGTTTATCACTTTCCTTTAAAAGTTTACTATGAGCAGCAAGAAAAAAAGGCTCCACTTCAACATTTTGCTTGGAAATCTCCTTAGCTAACTATCCAAGTTTATTGCTTATAAGTCTGTTTTTCACATAACTTTAGGACACAATTAAGCTAAGTTTTCTGTTACTTTATTAACAAGGATCGCCATTCCTAAAGTTTCTAATAACATCGTCCTCATTTGCTTCTGAGCCCTCACCAACAGCAACTTTAATGGTCATATTTATACTAATATTCTGATTATGATGATATATGTATTCTCTAAGATAATATAGACTTTCTCTACCATATTCCTTACTTCCTCTGAGCCCTCACCATCCATCAACTCAGAAATCTCAAATCTCATCAGGTAAATCAGATATGGGTGAGACTCTGAGTATGTTGAAGTCGGTGCCCTCAGCATCCATATTTCTACCAACAGTCTGTTTTAGGCAATCTAGGCTTTTTCTATTATGTTCCTCAACATTCTTCCAGCCTCTACCTATTATCCAATTACCCTATTCTAAAGCCACTTCCACATTTTTAGGTATTTGTTACAGAAACACCCCACTTCTTGTACCAAACTCTGTATTAGTTTTCTATTGCTTTTTAAACAAATTACCACAAACTTGGTGGCTTAAAATAACAGAAATTTATTTTTTCACAGTTCTAGAGGCCAGAAGTCCAAAATCAGTATCACTGGGCCAAGATGTTGGCAGGGCTATGCTCCCTGCATTCCTTGCCTCTTCCAGATTCTGTTGGCTTGTGACCACATCACTGCAATCTCTGCCTCTGCAGTCCCATTTTCTTCTCCTCTTCTATTATATTTGTGTCATCTGCCCCTGACTCACTTTTATGAAGACAATTGTGATTGCATTTAAGGCTCGCCCAGATAATCCAGGATAATCTTCCCATCTCAAAATTCTTAATCACATCTGGAAAGTGTTCTTTTGCCATATGGTAACATTCACAGGTTCCAGGGATTATGACATGGATTTCTTTTGTGGGGTCATTATTCAGCCTACTTCAGTAAGGGAACAGAATGTCCAGATAAAAGTAGGGGAACAGAACCAAGAAATCTCAGAAACAAGCTTCCACAATTTTTAGCACTATGCAAAAACAGCAGAAGAGGGAGCTCTGACATTTGAAAAGCTACCCTGAACCCCACCTCATTCCAAAAGTTCAGGAAAACAATTTGATATAAAGAAGAGCAATAAGCTGGTCATGGGTGGTGGCTCACGCCTGTAATCCTAGCACTCTGGGAGGCTGAGGCAAGAGGATTGCTTGAGGTCAGAGTTTGAGACCAGCCTGAGCAAGAGTGAGACCCTGTCTCTACCAAAAATAGGAAAAATTAGCTGGGTGTGATGGCATGTGCCTGTAGTCCCAGCTCCTCGGGAGGCTAAGGCAAAAGTTTGAGCCCAGGAGTTTGAGGTTGTGGTGAGCTGTGATGATGCTACTACACTCTACCCAGGGCAACAGAGTGAGACTCTGTCTAAAACAACAACAACAAAAATGTACAGAGGGCAAATCCCATATAAATTGCTGTATAAAAGAATAAGGTAGAGTATCATTCTTAGAGACTATGAAAGTATGTCAGACACACGTGCTCATAGATAAGATCAAAACTGTAGCTAGTTATTCTGAACAAGCTAAGCAACATTAAGAAAATGATACAAGACAATGAAAGAATAACATCAATAAGAACCAGAAAAACTCAGAAATGATGATAGAGCTCAGGAAATAAAAGAAAAAAATCATTTCAGAATAGAAGATTAAACTATAAGGAACACAAAGCAAATAAACACAACATATGATGGCTTAAGAGAAACAGAAGGTGAAAAGGAGGAACTTTTTCTTTAAAAAAGAATGGTATTTGAGGGCAAATGGCAAATATCAAAGTTAGAAAAAGGAGATCCAATTCATACACCATAGGAATCCTTGAAGAAAATAAAGACTAAGGGAAGAAAACAAATACTAAAAACTATAATTCAAGAAAACTTCCTAGAATGAAAAACAAAAAACATCTGAAACTACATATTGAAAGAGCACAGCAGACTTCCTTCTGCTTCTGGCCAAGGTGGAGTTACAGGAACCAGATTTACACTCCCACATAAATAACTAAAAAAAATGATAAAATATATGAAACAATGGTCTTCAAGACATTAGGTATCAGGCAATGAGAACCTATCCTTGAGAAAGGGGAAACAAATGAAGGGAGCCCTGCAATGTCTCACTCTGGATAGTTTCCAGTCGCAATGCTGAGTGGGAGAGCCCAGGCAGAGCCCAGTGCTCTCCCTATGTTAAGGAGATGGACATAGGAATCCAAGGAGACCAAGGCAGCTGGAGTTCACAGGGTGGGGCACCAGAGAGGAGAGAGCTACACAGAGAAGGAAAGAGCTCCAGAGCTCTGCAGAGGGTCCCACTGGAGCAAAATTTAGTGCTAGACTAAATGCTAACCTGCAGAGCCCTACTCCCTGCCTAATAAAGCTTAAAAGCAATTAGGCCCTGCCTAATAAAGCTTAAAAGCAAGATCTGAAAGGATCAAACTGTTTCCCAGATAAATTAACTGTCTCAGAATACAGTTTAATGATATTTATACGAATATATAAATATCCAACCCCAAGCAAGGTAAAACCACAATGGCTCACATCCAGTCAAAAACAACCAGGCATGTGTAGTCCCAGCTACTTGGGAGGCTGAGGTGGGATGATCCCTTGAGCCCCAGAGTTTGAGGCTGCAGTGAGCTATGATCATACCACTGCACTTCAGCCTGGGTGACAGAGAGAAACTCCATCTCTAAAAAAATAAATGAATAAAATAATTAGGCATGCATAGAACCAGGAAAACATGAACCATAATTTAGAGAAAATTTAATCATTAAAACTGACCCAGAAATGATATAAATTATAGAATCAATAGTCAAGAATATTGAAACAGTCGTTATAACACTATTCCAAATGTTCAAAAGCCTAGATTAAGCATATTAAGTAGAGACATAGAAGATTTTTTTAAAGGCCCTGATAGAACTTTCAGAAACGAAAAACTACAGTATCTGAGATGAAAAAATGCATTGGATGGGATTAATAGCAGATTGAACATTACAGAAGAAAAGATTAGTGAACTTGAATACCTAGTAATAGAAACTATCCAGAACGCAGAAGGAAAAAAGACTGAAAAAATGAACAAAGCATCAGCTGTGGGATAAATCCAAGCTGCCTAATATACATGTATTTGGCATCTCTGGTGGGTGAGAGGGACAGAAAAAATATTTGAAAGAGCATATCATGTACCTGATATTATCCACCTAGAATGACAAACAAGAAGTCATAGTCTCATAATGGACTTTAAAGATAAAGAAAAAAATCTTCTGGGCCTAGAAAGAAAGAGCAGGTGATTTATAAGAGTAAGACAATTAGATAATCATCAGATTTAACAGCAATCCTTTTTGCCAGAATAAAGTGGAATAACCTTTGAGATATACTGGGAAAGAAAATGTGAGCTGGGAAAATTATACCAAGCAAAACTGTGTTTAACTTCAAAGGATTTGAACAAACTGTTCTCAGCATGTGAAAAATCAAGGACTATTGTCTTCATAAGCGCTTCCTGAAGAATCTATTAAAGAACAAGCTTCAGACAACCAAAATGGCTAGAGAGTCACTGAAGTAAGGACTGATGGTGGGCATTTTTTTTTTTTTTGAGACAGAGTCTCACTCTGTTGCCCAAGCTAGAGTGCCATGGCGTCAGCCTAGCTCACAGCAACTTCAAACTCCTGGGCTCAAGCAATCTTACTGCCTCAGCCTCCTAAGTAGCTACGACTACAGTCATGTGCCACCATGCCCGGCTAGTTTTTTCTATATGATTTTAGTTGTCCGACTAATTTCTTTCTATTTTTAGTAGAGACAGGGTCTCACTCTTGCTCAGGCTGGTCTCAAACTCCTGAGCTTAAGCGATCCTCCCGCCTCGGCCTCCCAGAGTGCTAGGATTACAGGCATGAGCCACTGAGACCGGCCTCAGGGTGGGCATTGAACCAAGAACTAAGACTAAATAATAGTTAAAAGGGAGAGGTTAGTATGTAATGGCTCAGGTAATGTAGATACAATACAACTATGAAAAAAATTGGGAAGGGCTGGGTGAGGTGGCTCACGCCTGTAATCCTAGCACTGTGGGAGGCCAAGGCTGGAGGATTGCTTGAGCGCAGGAGTTGGAGACCAGCCTGAGCAAGAGTGAGACCCTGTCCCTACTAAAAATAGAAAAATTAGCCAGGCACGATGGCATACTCCTGTAGTCACAGCTACTCGGGAGGCTGAGGCAGGAGGATCGCTTGAGCCCAGGAGTTTGAGGTTGCAGTGAGCTATGATCACACTGCTGAACTCTACCCAGGGCGAGACTGTCTCAAAAAAAAAAACAACACACACACACAAATTGGGAGATAATGGGGAGAATATATTCACAGTTTCAAACTGTTCTCAGTAATTATATCAGTGGTATTAGTATTGTTGTATTGTTATTTTGAGACTGAATAATGTGGGTGCCCAGAAAGGGGTTAACAGAGCAAGCCTGAGACTGCTGTCCTGAGAAAGGCCTGCTGCAAGGTTTGCCATCAGCTGGCATCTGGGGACTTGGATTTCTGGAGAGTTCCCACCCTTCCCTAACCGATAAGGGTGGCTCACTGTGCCTAGATTGTGCCAACAGTGTGCTTTATGCTGGCCATATGCTTTCCTGCTTGGGGTCTGGAATATTGGTACAGTACATGCAAGGCAGAGGGTGCCTAGTGACTTACTCCCAATAAAAACCTTTGACACAATCTCTAATAGGCTTCTCTGGACAGAAATATGACACACTTGTTGCTGCCTTTTTGATGGGGGGGGGAGAGTGAGCTGTGAGCCCTCCGGGGAGGGAGACAACACGAGGGAGCCTACGTGCAGAGAGGAGAGGGAAGGGGGATGAGAAAATCCCAGTGCCTGGGTGGCTGTGGAGTTACCTGTGGTAAAGAACAGCAACTGAGATCATATGACAGGTAAAATTACCTGTGCAATTTGAAAATGATAAATCCAGCACGGACAGTTGACTTGCTGGGTCTCCTGGCAGCTCTCATGATGACTTTGGTTTTTGTTCTCTTCTCCAGGTGGGAGGAGAAAGAGCCCAAACATTCCCCCCAAATGAGATTCCTATGAACTAAAGGTAATACAAATTCATTTGGAGTTGCTTTCTCTTCCAGGTGAGAGGGGAAAGGGTCCCAAAATTCCTGAACGCAGGCTTTGGGTGGATTGAAAATGATAAAAATTTGCATTGCTTGCTTCTCCAAGTAGAAAGAAAATAGTTAAATCAGTACCCAGGGCTGGAGCAAGGCTTTAGAAAAATCAGAGTGGAGCAAAAGGGTAACAAAAGAACTTCAAAACAAAAACCACCACTCCAGCCTTTTCTACAGCTTAGTAGCTGCCTCTGCAACACCCAGCCTCTCCTAACGCTGCAGCCTGGATCCCTGCTGATTTTACAGTACAGCTACGGGTTTGAGGAAAACAGAGGGAAATTAAAAAATAAAAAGGCTTTGTATTTTGTGGCTATCGCATCTAGGTGTCTGAAAAAATTGATGCAAAATGTTATATGCTTCATTTCATCAGTGTTAGATGGATCATCCTGATAGGGAAAGCAGCAAAAAAAAAAAAAAAAAAAAAAAAAAGTGTTGGTGGATCAGCGCTCCCTTGCTTTTTGCTGCCTGTGGGTGGATTGCAATTTAGACTACTTGAGTATTAGAACAAGTCTTCATAACCAATGATTTTTGCCTATTGGAGCCTCTGGAGAAAGGGAGACAGCATGAAAAGGGAGGCAGTCTCCAGGTAGAAACGCACTTTTGGAGTTTTTAAAAACAGCTTTTAGTTTGCTAATGTGCTCTTGTTGACATGAAATGCCTGCCCATCGAGGCTGCTGGTGTTCCAGCCTTCTGTGCATACATTTGAGTGGGTCTGTTTGGACACGATAAAAAGGACTTTTAGGACAGCATTGTTTGTCACTTGGGCTTAGAACACAGCTATCTGGCCCTTCCTTGTCTTGGCTTTGCCGCTACTGAAGGAAAACCACTGTTTTTTTTTTTTTTTTTTAATCCCAGATGCATAGATCCTAATTGCCTTGGTCTGACTCTGAGCTGAAACCTGATTCTGTCTTCTGCAGCTATTTCAGCCTCGAGGTGAGTTGGGCGGAACTGAAAGCTCGTCTCAAAGAACAGGACTCAGACTCTGAATAGTTGACCATTTAAGACAGCCTCTGAAGGACCATAAATGACGAAAATGTGGATGCTGACTGGACTGTTTGGGTCACGTACAAATGCCAACAGGAAAGGGTGTGTTCTCATAAGACCATCTAAAATTACACTGCTGAACCGATCTAGATTTCTGATACAGAGACTAATTGCATTCCTATCTTGGGATTCCTCTTGAAAACTGTGGGTTGGGGAAGGACACCTCACAGGGAGTGTGACCCCTTCCCCCACTTCCCACAGGTGGGACTCGTGCCCCCTCTTGGAGATGTTTCATTGTTGTTGACTTGTGTTTAGCTTTCCAGATTAGTTGCAGTTTGTACCAATGGACCGGTAGCCTGACTCTCCTTCCCCCATCTTTCTCCTCATGCACATACTTAGTAAAGCAGTTTGATTATTCAACGCAGCTGTCCCCAGTAAGGGATTGATTTTTTTTCTAGGTTGCTCACTGGATAAAATGATCAGGATGAAAGGAATGAGAGGTTATGGAAACTCATTCTGAAAAAAATTTGAATGTTCAGGATTCTTCCTGACAAATTCCTGAACATGATGTGTTTTTATGGTTAAATTGCATGAGAATGTTTTCCTGGGAAAAATATTTTCATGCAAATGTCTCTTTCTTTCTTGCATGCAACCCTTTCAGACAAACGGTCTGGATGAGAGGAAAGTGATTGGGAAATGTGAAATTATGATTACTGAATGAGACACTCTGATTTTGTAACAATGGGGGAAAAGAAAAACCTGGGGAAGGGCAGGCGGGTAGAGAGGGCAATAATGATCGTTGTTTTTTCAGAACTGCTCCTGGAAGCTTTCCCCACTTCCTGTAGAAAAATGCCCCACGTTTCATTGCCAAGCTGCTGCGAGCACTTTGAATTTAAACTGGCTACTGAGCCCCCATCCCACCTGACGACACTGACTATGAGACCCCAGGGGTGGCGCCTGCTCCTGTACTTTGCACACACTCATGAGAGGGATAAACTGATGAGATAAACAGAACTGATGGCACCTGACTACCTCCAGGCAGTCACTCTGAAACCAAGGACTAAACTGAATTATTTGGATTGAACTGGGAGGGAGGTCCCACTGTGGGAGGCCACACTGGGGGCCCTGGCCAGCTGTCCTGCCTGCCTAATACATGTCCTGCACAGGGCACCCTAACAATTGTAAACCCTTGGTTTCCAGGGGTATCACATGTGCCTTTTGGGATTGTACTTGCACTTGTACCCTCTGGCTATCCTGAAACTGCCTCAGCCCTGGAAGGAATTCAGCTTGCTGGCCAGAGTTGTGGTGACCCTGAATTGATGCTGTGGGCCAGGCAAAAAAAAAAAAGGGTTAATACAGAAATTCCAGGAGGAAGCTACCTGGCTTTCTAAGATAGACTTTTGTGGCTAATGGAATTTGTTTTAGCTGGCTAAATCCAGGACCCCCGGAGGGTAACAAGTGAGGTCAATACTGCAGGTTGGTCTCACCCTGCTGCAGGGGGTCCTACAGATGATTTTGCTGTAAAGATGCCATGGCCAAGGGCCAAGGGGGGGCTTCTGCAGAGAGGGATTAACATAGCAGGGACTGCTATCCTTTGAAAGGCCTGCTCACAAGGTTGGCCCTTGGCTGGCAGCTGGGAACTTGGATTTCAGGAGTGTTCCCAATGTTCTTTAACTGACAAAGATGGCTTACTGTGCCTACACTGATGGTGCAAACAGTGGTTTCTGCTGAGTATCAGCTTTCATTCTGGGAGTCTGGAATTTTGGTAAGCACTAGGTGGAGGGTGCCTAGTGACCAGCCCCCATGAAACCCTTAGATACTGGGTCTCTAATGGGCTTCCCTGGGCAGAAGCATCACAAACGTGTTGCTGTATTTTTGTTGCTAGGAGAAGAGTGTGCTCTGGGCGAGCCTCCTGGGATGGACAACATGAGGAAGCCTGTGCACAGCATCCTTCAGACTCTGCCTGTCTTTTTCCCTTGATGACACGATGCATATCCTTTTGCTGTAATAAACCTTAGCTGAAAGTACAACTCTATGCTCAGTGCTGTGAGTCCTTCTAGCTCCTTCTAGCGAGTCACTGAATGTAAGCTGGTTTGGGAGCCCCCAACACCATGGGATAAAGTAAATGAATAATTATGAGATATTCCAATTCTGTCATCCCTGCATCTTTGAGAACTTGTATTTGGTGTGGAAGAAAGGAAACACAGATACAACATAGAAGAGATTAAGTTAAAAAAAAAACCCTATAAGGTGGGGCGAGGTGGCTCACACCTGTAATCCCAGCACTTTGGGAGGTCGAAGCAGGAGGATCGCTTGAGGCCAGGAGTTTGAGGCTGCAGTGAACTATGATCACACCAGCCTGGGTGACAAAGTGAGACCCTGTCTCTTAACAAACGAACAAACAAAACCCTATATTCCTGAATTTGAGTTGGAAATATCAATATGACCTCATAAGGTAGTTTATTTTTGAAAAGGACATGTGCGTGTGTGTGCGTGTGTGTGTGTGTGTGTGTGTGTGCATGCGTGCACTTTATCTCTCTGTGTGCTGAAGAGGCCTAGAAACAATGACCAACACAGTAGTAATGAGTAACTCTGGCACCTACATTGTGGGCTTGAAATTTCATTTCCCGTGAAAAGGAACCAGCATTTCTTAGAGAACTGGCTGATTCCAGATCGGGGACTTCACATGTACAAGATGATCCTGGAATTTCGTCATAATAGCAGATAGTGAGGAAGCTGTCAAAGCCTACTATGGTCATGTCTAAAGGACCTGGGAGCCAACTCTGGGAGTCTGTCACTGGCCACATATGAGACAATTTGAGCTTCAAGAAGTTTATTGCAATTTGACTGAAACTGTTCTGATATGCTTATTTTTTAATTTTTAAAAAAAAATTTTAAACTCGTTTTTTATTCATTTTTTTCTTATTTGGTCTATTTTTCTTCGTGGGGAGATCTCTTAGACAAACTGTCTATTATGTTTAAATTCATGAGTTCACAATGATCTTTTAAAAAGTATTAATAGTTACCTTTGGAGGATGGTAGGGAACCAAATAATTTTCTTGAAGGCTGATAAATAAAGGGAAAAGAATAAAGCATTTCTCCTGCCTTTCCTAAACGAATGGTAGCATTGGCAACCAAACAATAAATGAACAAAAGCATCTCTATAAAAGTGTTGCAATTAATAAATGAAAAAGAATTGTTAGAATTTCTATGTTACCATTTTGCAACCATCAACGAATTTAATGGATCTTTTAGGCACTGAGCATCTCAGCTTCTAACATCACAAAATGAGTGACAACCAGACATTCTGTGCCCTCTGATGAGACAACGTGCCACCACCTGTAGTCTTGCTAACGGGATCAAGCCTGAACCAGACCTGGTCTCTGCATCTAGCTGCCGATTTGCAGGAAACACAGAGTACACAGAAATATGTTGCCCTGCACCATGTGCATGCAATCACCCAAATCCAGGCTGTGAAAAATCTAGACTTGAATGAGAACCTTCAAAGTAAAAGAGATTTGAAAAATAACCATTTTTTTTAAATGGGCAAGATTAACCAATAATGTTTGGAGATGTACACTTGGGTGCTATAACTATAAAGAAATGCAAGGAAGCAATTACCATAAAGTCAAGGTAATTGCGGGTGGGTTGAATGGGATGGGGCTTCTCTGGTGGCTGGCAAAGTTCTTTCTTGAGTTCGGTGGTTGTTACAAGAGTGTTTGACTTATGAAAACCCATTAAGCTATTCTTTGGTGTTATATGTCTTTCTATAGCTATATTTTATTTTCCTTTAATAAAAATATTAAAGTTCTGAGATAGTATTGGTTTTTCCCTTATAAGAGAGAATATTTATTAATATTTTAATGCTCAGTCATCAGCCATTTAGATTGAATTTTATGCATATGTTTTAAGAGTCATTGCTCCATACTGTTTTACTCCTAGTTTGAGATTTCTGTTCTTAATTTAGAGAACTTTGTTGAATAGTTGCCTCAAGTTAAGAATGTTGGTGGTTGGCCGGGCGCGGTGGCTCACGCCTGTAATCCTAGCACTTGGGAGGCCGAGGCGGGCGGATTGTTTGAGCTCAGGAGTTCGAGACCAGCCTGAGCAAGAGCGAGACCCCGTCTCTACTAAAAAAAAAATAGAAAGAAATTATCTGGCCAGCTAAAAATATATATAGAAAAAATTAGCCGGGCATGGTGGCGCATGTCTG
>JAQIFY010004863.1:0-11458 GCA_028533085.1 Varecia variegata | reverse complement strand
TTCTTTCTAGGTGTGGTAAAATTCGAGTGTGAAACCATCTGATCTGGGACTTTTGTTTTTATGAAGGTTTTTTATTGCTGTTTCAATTTCAGTTCTTGATATTGGTCTCTTCAGGAATTCTGTTTCTCCCTGGTTGAGCCTAGGGAGGCTGTGTGTTTCTAAAAATTTGTCCATTTCCTCCACATTTTCCAGTTTGTGTGCATAAAAGTTTTTGTGGAATTCATAGATGATATCTTGTATCTCTGGGATATCAGTTGTAATTTCTCCTTTCATGTTCCTGATGGAGCTTATTAAAGATTTTTCTTTTCTACTCTTAGTTAGTCTAGCCAAAGGCATGTCAATTTATTTATCTTTTGAAAGAACCAATATTTTGTTTTATTAATCTCCCATATAGGTTTTCTATTGTCAGTTTCATTTAGTTCTGATTTGATCTTATTAATTTTACTCCTTCTGATGGGTTTGGGGTCAGTCTGTTCTTCTTTCTCCAGGTCTTTGAGTCTATTCATTAGGTTGTCTCTTTGTGAATTTTCTGTCTTTTGAAGATAGGCATTTATGGAAATAGACTTTCCTCTCAGGACTGCTTTAGCTGTGTCCCACAGATTTTGATAAATGTGTCTCCTTTGTCATTTAGTTCAAAGAAAATTTGGTTTCTGTCTTGATTTTCTCATTTATAAAATAATAGTTCAGGAGACGGTTGTTTATCTTCCACGACTTTTTTTTTCATTTCTTTTTTTTTTATTCTTATTTCAGCATATTTTGGGAGTACAAATTTTAGGTTATGTATACTCTCCTTGCCCCCCACCCCCCTGAGTCAGAGCTTCAAACGTGTCCATCCCCTAGACAGTGCGCATCGCACTCATTATGTATATATACACCCATTCCCTCCCCCACCCACATTTGCCCGACATCTGATCAATGTTATTCCTAAATGTGCTCTTCACGACTTTCAGTAGAAATGAGAATTTCTGTTAGGGTTTGTTTCTACTTTTATTCCACTGTGATTTGAGAAGATTCATGGTATAATTTCTATTTTTTTAGATTTTTTAAGACATACTTTGTGTCCTAGGATATGTTCAATCTTAGATAATGTCCCATGAACTGATGAGAAGAACGTATATTCAGTGGATTTTGGATAGAATGTCCTGTGTCAGCCAGGCCCATTTGTTTTAGCGTGCTGTTTAAGTACATTATTTCTTTGTTTCTTTTCTGTTTGGAGGATCTGTCCCATGCTGTCAGTGGGGTGTTGAATTCTCTGGCTATTATGGTGCTGCCGTTTATCATTTGGTTTAGATCAAGTAGGGTTTGCTTTATGAATCTGGGTGCACCTAAGTTGGGTGCATACATATTAAGTACTTATGTCTTCTTGTTGAACTGTGCCCTTTACCATTATATAGTGACCATCTTTGTCTTTCATTACTTTTGTTGATTTAAAAACTAAATTATCAGAAATTAAAACTGCCATGCCAACCTTCTTTTGGCTTCTGTTTGCTTGAAATATCAATTTCCACACCTTTATTTTCAGTCTAAATGCATCCTTGCAGGTTAGATAAGTTTCCTGGAGACAGTAGATACTTGGCTTTTAATTTTTTATCTATTGGGCCAGTCTATGTCTCTTGAGTGGGGAGTTCAAGTCATTCACATTTATTGAGAGAACTGATAGGTGGGGCAGATTTCTGTTCATCCTGTTGGGGAGAACTTCATTGCTATGTTTTCTGTCTTGAGCCATTGTGGTATCTGGTCTTTTATCTTTAGCTTTTGAGTAGTTTTACATTCGTGAGTGTTTCTTGTGCTGGTCTGTGTGCAACTCTGTTTTGAGTACTTCTTGGAGGGCTGGTGTTGTCTTGGTGAATTCCCTCAGTCTCTGTTTATCTGAGAATCTTAATTTCTCCTTCATATACAAAACTTAGCTTTCCTGGGTACAAGATTCTAGGCTAGGCATTATTCTGCTTCTGAAGAGTGAGAATGGGGCCCCTGTCTCTTCTTACTTGTAAGGTTTTAGTTGAGACATCTGGCGTTAATCGGGTGGGCTTTCCTTTGTGTGTTACTTGTTTCTTTCTGCTTACAGCTCAAAGAAGGGTGTCTCTAGTGGATATTTTGGTCAGTCTCATGACTGCATGACATGGTGTCTTCCTATTTGCAATGAATCTCCCAGGGGTCCTTTGGGTTTCTTGTACCTGGATATCTAGATTTTTAGCAAGGCCTGGGAAATTTTCCTCAATTATATCTTCAAATAGCTTATCCAACCCTTGAGTATTATTTTCTTCACCTTCAGGAATGCCCATAAGTCTCACGTGAGGCTTCTTCACATAATCCCACATTGCTTGTAGACTTTGGTATTTTATTTCTTTGTTCTATCTCTGTGAGTGACTTATTTAATTGGAAGGTGTTATCTTCGAAATCTGAGATTCTTTCTTCTGTTTGATCTACCCTGCTCTTGAGGCTTTCCACTGTGTTTTGTAGTTCCCTGAATAAAGTCTTCATTTCCAGGAGTTCAGTTTGATTTTTCTTTAATATTTTAATTTCTTTAGTTAATTTTTCTTCCATGTCCTGGATTTTTTTTGTGTGTGATTTCTTTGTGTTGGTTATCCATTTTTTCTTGCATATCCTTGAGTTTTCTTACAATCCATGTTTGAGATTCTTCTTCTGTCATTTTAGTGTTCTGAATTTGGTTAATGTCCATTGCTAGAGAGCTGCTGTTCCTCTTTGGGGGTGTGTTTTCCATTTGATTCTTCATACTTCCAGGGTTCTTTTGCTGAGCCCTTCCCATCGGGATCAGTGGTTGTTTCCCACCTTGCAACTTTCGTTTGGAAAGTAACACACCTTGTGTAGGCTCTTTTCCCATGGATGCTCTAGGGGCAAGGCAGTTAGCCACTGCTGCCTAACATCCTGGATGTGTGTGCTGCTATGCTTGCTTCCTCTGTCACTACGGACAGCCATTTATGTGTTGTTGTGGGTTTTACTACCACAGTTGGGGGGCTTCTCCTGGTGGGAAGGGTTACTTGGGGAGCCTGTTTTGGCCTCTTTCCAGGGTTTTTGTTCCCTGGCCACTGATCCCGCTGTTGGCAGCCAACCAGAGGCAAAAGTCCAGCCCCAGGGTTTTGATCTGATTGGATGACCAAAAACCAGTCTGATGAGTAAAGTCACTGGGCTGATGACTTTTGATCTGCACCCAAGATTCACACTAGTTGCAGAGAGAAAGTGGCTTTTTCTTGTTTCTCCCTACCTCTAGAGGTGGCACCTACCACTTTCCACCTGAAAGATGCCGGCTAGGGGAAGGGGGTTGTGCCACTGTCCACCTAGTGCCCCAGCAGCTGCAAGTCCTGAGGGCAATAGTCTCCCCCACCCCAGTGCCTGCAAGATGCAGGTGCTAGTCTCTCATGACTGGAGGAGTACCTCGAGTTCACACATCAAAACGGGTCCATTGACCTTAGGTCATGTAAGGGCAGAGCTCGTGCGAGAGTCCCCAGGCTGGGGGATGGGAGCCACCTGACACCATATCACACCACAGCAGCTAGGCTGTGGACCCCGAAAATGGTGACTGCCTGCCCGCTGAGCACCAGCACTGGGGGGTGATTGTTCAGGGGTTGGCAGTTGCCAGGTCAGGGGGCTGAATCATCAGGATGCCCCCTTGTCTCTTTTATGTTGCCATCCCACAATCTCAAACCTGTTCAACAGGAGCTCTCGCTCTTTCTGATCCACCCTGAATGGGTCTTTTAGCCCGCAGTGGTTGCCAGGTTAGAGTCCCCTATTTAGTGTTCACCTCTGTCGATCTGGACCCACTTGAGTGGTAAAGGCAATTTACCTGTCTCCTAACTGCCTCCAGTGGTAGCTCAGACCAGTCCCTCCCCGGCCTAGTGCAGTCCTGGCACAGAGCTCTGGAATTTCAAGATGCTTCCCGCTAATGCCTCCTCTCCACAGAGCCCCATATCTCCCACCGTGATTTTGCACCAACCTCAGGCAGATCCCTGTCTGAGTGGGTTTGGAGGCCAGTGGGGAAGCAAGATGTTCTCCTGTGTGGACTGATCCCACCTCACTCACTGGCAAGGCAGGCACAGCCATCCCACGCTCTACTCTCTATTGATTGTCTTGCACTCTCCAGATTTTTGTGACTTGTCTCCCATTCACCTTTAGTTTTTCCTGCTTTTTGTGTCCTATGCTGATTCTCTGTTGACTCACAATGCTGTTCTTGTGGGGGAGCGATCCACTCATATGTAGCAGACCAAGATCTACGCCTCCCTCTCTGGGAGCAGGAATCCAGGAGGTTACCTCCACTGCCATCTTTTGTTCCATATCTTATTTTTTTATTTTTACTTGGTGTTTTTTTCAAAATATTAAAGGTGTAAAAGTGTTTTTGTTACATAGATACCTAGTATAATGCTTAAGCCGGGGCTTTTAGTATGCACGTCACAAGAATGGTGTCTTAATTAAGTATATTTACATATAAACAGTTTTTAATTCCTGTGAAAAAGGAGTACTCCATTTTTTTCTTACAGTGAAAGATATGTTTTCTAGGAATTTTCACTCTAAAATACTGCAAAACCATCTCCTATCCAAAGATACAAGCAACTTGCTCAAGGTCTGTTAATTGTTAAATTACTTTACTGTGGCTGTCTGTGCACCAAACCTTCCCCAAAAGTCACTCATATCAGTTTGATCATAGTTTTTCATAACACTAGAGTGCTTCCATGGTCTCCTTGTCAGATATAATAGGGACCTGAAAGTATTCAATTGATATAGAGTAAACTGAGTTGGAATCTTTTTTTAGTATGAATTGATCAAAGATTTCAAATTGAATAAAAACATATTGAGCAACCCAAAAAGTTCCTCCTGCTAATAATGTGACCTGTCCATTGTTCTCAGAATAATTTGGGAGAAAATAATTATTTATCTGATAAAAGATCAAGGTCTGAAAATGAATCCAGACTTCTTGTATCTAATCAATGTGTACTTTTCTGAGTTAATAACAAACCTACAAAGAGATGAGCAAGCCAAATGAGAACCAGATGCCCCAAGCTCAAAATAAGGCCCATCTTTGTTCCTGTCGCTATTGTAGAAAATCAGTGCCTGTGACCTTCTCTCTGAGGAATTTCAGAATCACATATTGCCCCGATGGCTTAAGGTTCCTTGGCCCAGCCCCTCAAATATAGTAACAGGATTAATGATGGGATTAATAATATTTAGGCAGGTAGAGAAAACCAGACCAAGTCAACTTAAGTTCAAAAATTAGTAGAGAGTAAATTAGGAGAATTTTAGTACTGTTACTCGACATCATAAATCTTAAATAATTGACTAAGGAGAATTTTTATTCCCCAAAAGGATTTTACTAGAATTGTAATTCCCAGAAGTGTTTGCTGCAATGACATACAACTGCAGGATATGTGTAATTTATCATGTTTTTCAATTTTGAAATAAATTGAGGCAGCTGTGTGAATATGCCCTTTTCTATACTTAAAGGGACAAGTAGTAGACTATATTTTCAAAATTTTTCAGTCTGAGTTTAGATGTATTGGGTATCAAAGGTAATAAATGTGAAATTATTAAATAAGCGTATTATGAAATTCCAGATTTTGCTTCTCATGAGTCATTTCAACCAATCCCCTTCTAAAATACCTGGATTCATTAAGTATAATGTTTATTGGTTAGAGACTGTTGATCCAATGTAATAGAGTTCCTCAATTAAATGAAGAATGGGGATAAGAATGTAACAGTAACAAGGCAGTATATTGAAGATGAAGGCAAAGGAAATAATGTTGTGTAGAGAAAGAGGGAAATTGTGGAATAATAAACACGATTGCTGTAATCTTTATTTTCGTCATATCATTAAATCTCAATATATTCTGGCTAGTCTATGTCCAGTATTTTCTACATTATTTTTAGTATTTTCAGACCTGCCACCATCTTGTCGCACACAGGCACACATACATGCACACACCTGATTGCAGACTCAGACTTTTCAAAGTTGCAAATACCAAAAATATAAGCACTCTATGTTAACAAATGCTCACTTATTCCCTACTCTCTCCTCTCTTTCCTATGCTAAGGTCTCTCTTTGTTTCTAATATTCTTTCTCATTCAAAAAGTAACCAAGCCGTTCTGAGCCAACCGACGTACCTCATTTCTGGCTCTGGAAACTTAGCTTCCCAGTCTATCCCCACCACCTCCTTTTTACTCTCTCATGGAAAACCTGTAAAACACACACACCTGAGTGTGCATGCACACACACACACACACACACACACACACACCACAGATAAATTCTTCTGTTTGGGGGTTACATTGGGGACCACAGCAACTTGAATTTTTACAATGATTTTAATAAGAAAATAATTTTTACTACAAATAACTGAATTATAAACAAATTTCTGGAGTACAGCTTTTTTATAAGTTGGAAGCAATCTGTATTTGTTCATACTTGCCATTTTGGTACTTCCTAATTAAAAAGGTGGCTAGTGAAATGGAAAGTGAAGTGGGAACAGCAGGAGAAACAAACACCAGAGCTATTTGATGTCATCCCATAAAAGATATAACACCAATGAACACTGATTACAGCCAAACAGAACAGTTCATCCAAGTTGACTACATAGTGAAAGATAATAAGCCAAGCAACATTTTGTTATAGGCCCTGAAAAAACAATTTCTAGGTAGTTGTATAAGACTCTGAATCAGAAAAACATGACTAAGATTTCTAATTGTGAGAACTTTAAGCCGAAAGTCAGAAAAAATCAATTCTCAGTATGATTATTTTTACTGCTTCACTCTACTCTTGAATATAATTTGTAAATAGAATATGATGTGATATAACAAAAGATTTGGATGATATCAATGTTGAAATAAAAAAAATACATAAATATGCATAAAGTTCAGGGTGAATCTTTAGGCAGTAATTTAATAACATTTAGTGAGCACTTACTATCTGCCATGCACTTGTATTTTACATGTATTAGCTCATTTAATCCTCACAACTCTATGAAATTACATTATTATCCCTATTTTTCAGACAAGGAAACTGAGGCATAGTGTAGTCAGGTAACCTTTTTACAATCACACAGTTACCAGGTGGTAAAGAATCAGAGCCTATAAAATACTTAGAGTTAATTTTATATATTGAAAATAACATGTAATTATAGGTATCAAATATAGTAAACATTATAGTAACCTAGTATTAACAGACACTTAGGTTACAAAATGAGCATTACTGTGGTTCCATCTTCATGTTTTAAGAGACATTATCCCTGTGATTGTAAGGTGATCATAGTAGTTTCTTAGGCAAGGGTTTGAAGCTTTCAAGATCATGATATCCAATATTTTCTACTATATAATCTCTTTAAAGTACTCTAAAAATCAAAATATATTTTTCTTTCATTACCACTTTTAACTCCTTAGTTTCTTTTTATCCTGTTGTTGCAGCTCAACTTCCAGACAGGCCCTTGATTAATGAAAAGAATAACTTGAGATGGAAAAGACAAAAGACACAACCAAGGTGGTTTGAGAATATAAGAAAATTGCAGAGATCCCTGAGCAATGTTTATTATATGTTCATTCACATGCCCCCTTCCCTTTACATGGCTATGCCTTTATTGTCTATTAGGACCATCAATGTTGCTTCAAACTACCATATTGTTTCTGGAAGACTCTGGAATTAGGAAAAGGACACACTGTGATCTTTTCTAGTAATCATTTAAAAGTGATTTTATATTAGTGATTCAAAGTGCAGTCAGGTATTTCAATCAGAAATTCTTTCCATCTTTTATGTCTCTGTCTCCAGAAGATGGTCTCAACTTTTCATAAATTTTATGACAGATGCTTTTAATATCGTGATGGCCACTCTAAATTTAATATCACCCATAATAAATCACTTTTTTATTGTTAATGTTGTTCATTATTGGTATTGTTTTATGAGCGTAGTACTCAAAATTAAAATAATTGAGACTCGTCAGTACTGTTCAGTGTTTACTTTTCTTGCTATTTATACAATTCAACCTTGGTAACCTAGGAGAACTGATAACATCTGTCTTTCACCAAGAAGTTTTAGAGATGAATCAATTGGATGTAATGAGGCTATCTCTGGAGATACCAGAAAGAAATTCAATAAATGGCATAGAGTTTTAATGATACATAGCAAGAGACTGAAAAAAATGAAGTGAAATAACTAAAAGAAAACTGTGTTTCTTTCCTTCTCAGTTAGAAACAGGGGCTAGGCTTCCAGGTGTACTTTAAAGAATAAACATCTCTGTGACTAATAACTACCAGATACACTTTGAGGACTACAAAATACACAGGCAATTGTGCCATGCTAACCTGCCAAAACTTTTTATAAGAGTTCCACAATTTATCACTATTCTCTATGTATCCCTTATTTTTTATTTTGTTACATAAATTTAACCCTCTGCTCCAGCTAGGTGAGAGTCCTCACTTTTTCCCTGCCTTGCCTTGTTTGTGTACAAGCACCATGTTCTTTCTGATACTTTCCCTTAAGACTTACCTCACCAATGAAGTCTCAAACCTCTACAAATAATTTTGATCCCTCCATTCTCAAGTTTCTATTCTTAAAGTCAGTTGAAAAAGATCTTAGCACATTTGGGGAAACACCCATAGTTTGACATGCATATCGTACGTGGTGTGAGTAGAGGCAGTGATGGGAAGTGGGATTAGAAAGGTAAACAGAAACCTCATCTGCCATAGTAGGAAATTTAGACTTCATCCCAAAGGTGATGGATAACCTTTAAAGGAGTTTAAGCAGAGTGGCAATGTGATCTGATTGTGCTTTAGAGAAATTACTCTGCTGGTGGTGTGGGGGATGGATTTCAGGAGAAGGCATTGAGAAGGAAGACAAGAAAGACACCTGTTAGGACACAGCTGCAATACGCTAACCTCTAATTCAAAAGGGCTTGAAATAAGACAGTAAGCAGCATGAAAGGGGAAGAAAGGATACATTTGAGGGATGTTAACACAAGAATGACTTGGAATTGCTGGATGTGGGAGGAAAGAAATAAGGAAGAGTTTAAGATAACTCCCAGCTTTCTGACATGGATAATGGTGGTGGTGCTATTAACAAAATTGGGGAATAGAGAACAAGGAAGACTCTGTGTGTGTACGTGGAGGTGTTGATACAAGTTTGTGATAAATTAAAATGGAGATTCCTGAGTGACACCTCGGTGGTGATGTCCCAAATCCATTTAAGATAAGCTCTGATCTTTAATATACCCCAGATGAAGAAGGAAAAAAAAACAGCACAGCGTTAAGAATTCCTTGTATTTATATGGGTTTTGCAGTTGCATGAAGCATTATCAGAATATTTGATCCTCACAATAATCCTTTAAAGTCATCATTACAGGTAACAGTGCTCCATTATACAGAGAAATAGGGAAACCAAAGCTCGAAAAGGCAATATATGTTGTTCAAAGCTACAGATATAATAATTGGAAAAAAATAAAATCAGAACACTTGTATGGAAATGATGGCTTCTAGAAAGTAATATAGCTCAAAGAAAATGCTTGTAACTGAAATTCTATTTCTTTGATTCCCAGAACCCTGACATTTTGTTCTTTTATGTTGTCAAAGAATAAAAACCTCAAGAAGAAAGTAACAAATTACATTTTTATATAGAACAAGAACTAATATGTCTTATTTGCATAGCCATAAATTATCTAAAAGAAATTTCCTTTTAATGAATCTATTTCAATAGCAAATTTCTACAAAATAATGTTTCAAGTGTTTAATAGCAAAGCACATGCAGACTATATAGACTTTTTAAAAATCCAGTCCATTGAGCAAAATAAATTTTAAGAGTGATTCACCTTGGTCTCCCTGAAAATATTTTTTCTTTTAAATAAACCAGCAAAATTTTCAATATCCAAGAAAAAATCTATGTCCCATGACTCTAATAGTACTTTTGGTATTTTTCACCTAATGTTTCATGACTTTTTATTTAAACACTTGGACATAGTAGTTTGGCTTGAAGAACTCTGAACAAAGATTGATATAACTCCATTACTAAAATTAGCAGAAGCAATCTACTGTGAAAGATATGATTTTTTTTTGCCTCAGATACATCCTCTCCAGTAGTCACACCCATTAGCTCTGCCAAACCTAAAGAGGTGTTACTCCATGGTCTTCTATATGTATGGGGGAACCTAATACTTGTCCATTGGAAGAGAGGCAAGATGAACATTACATTACCTTGAAGAAAATTACATCATATACTCTGAAACAGAAAGACATGTATCTGATCCCCATTTCTTTTTTTTTTATTTATTTATTATAGCTTATTATGGGGGTACAACAGTTCTGGTTAAGTATATTGCCCATGCCCCTCCCAACCCCCCGAGTCTGAGCTTCAAGAGTGACCATTCTCCCGACAGTGCACATCGCATTCATCATGTAGGTATACACCCATCCCCTCCCCCACCCCCAACACCCCGAGTTAGATCTTCAAGCATGTCCATTCCCCTGACAGTGCACATCGCACTCATCATGTAGATATACACTCATCCCCTCCCAACACCTCTGTCCGATACCCAATTGGTATCATTCCCAAATGTGCACCCAGGTGTTGATCAGGGAAACCAATTTTCTGGTGAGTACATGTGGTGCTTATTTTTCCATTCTTGGGATACTTCGCTTAATAGAATGGGTTCCAACTCTCCCCAGGAGAACCAAAGAGATGTTGTATCATCGTTATTTCTTATTTTTTTTACAATAATTCACTTTAATAAACATTTATCACTTGTCCATTGTATGCAAGCTGTTGTCCCAGGTGTTGAGGAAAAACACTGTACATTAGCTTAATTCATAACTTCTTATCACGTTATTGCATATATTATAATAAGACAAGTTCAACAAAAAGTGCTTTTGAAACAGAGTTAGGAGACATTATTACTAGTAGGTGGAGGGTAAAAGATCAGACAAAACTTCATAGATAGGTAGAAAATAATCTGGATGCCAAAGATGGGGAGGATTTCAGCATGTCAAATATGGTGTGTGTACAATAAAGGGTTAAATCAATAGGCCTGGGTTACTCAAACCCCCACATTACAAAGAAAAGACTGAGCCCTGGCCAGCTCCTAGGAGAAAACCTCAAGCCCTTGAATGTGCTGCTTGATAAGATTGTCTCTGTATCCCTGGTGGCTTGGGCCATGCCAGGAAGTTTAAGCCAACAAGTGATATACGGTGGGGACCTTGGGCCATTCTGGGTCAGTTTGACCTCTGGATGGGATGGAGACTAAGTAACCAAGGTCAGCCCCATGGGTGCTCCATGCCTAGATGACAGACCTGCAATAAAACTCTATACCAATACTCAATGGTATAAAGATACCACATTTTACTAATCCATTCATGAATTGATGGACATTTGGGTTCTTTCCACCTCTTAGCGATTGTGAATTGGGCTGCTATAAACATTCGGGTGCAAGTATCTTTATTATAGAATGACTTTTGTTCTTCTGGGTAGATGCCCAAT